>OVAU01000838.1:0-17492 GCA_900406315.1 Biscutella laevigata subsp. laevigata
TTTTTATATAAATTCATGAAATCATAACTAAAACTTTCATATAAAAAACACTCTTTCAAGATAGAATGATATCAACAAAAATCTAAATTTCATATTCTACCCTTAATTCAATAGATAAAAATCTTGAACCTAAGTGTATTGTTGTCTGACTTTTGCGCACTTGTGAAGCACTTGATTTTAGAAGAAATAACATCATCGGCGTTGATTGTTTGTTCGTTGATGAAAAGGTATGACCATTTCTTATAATTCACCATTAATTCTATTTCTCATCGTGTATTCTTCTCTGATATGTATTTATTGTTAAAGAAGGTATTGCAATTCAAGCAATAAGGCAATGTATTCTCCATAACCACGTTTGATGTGAAACTCAATCCTAAAATCTATCGCTTAAATGATAATGCCAACAAGACCAGCATCAATCACATACTACAATAAGTAAAAGGCGTGCGATTTGGTTCGGTTAGGATCAATTCAGTTCAGTTATTTCAGTTAATTTAGTCAATGAATTGGGTTTTCAAATTGTATCAATTAAAATTTGAGTTGATTTTAGGGTGATTCAAGTAGTAGTAAACGTACTAAAATTAATTGAATTTTTGTTTGACCATATAGTTTTGAATTGGTATTGGTAATAGAACAATTTCGGGTAATTTGATTTTGGTAAGTTTGGTTAATTTGAATAATTTAGTTTATTTTCAAAATTTTGGATTAATTTTAATTTTTATAAGAATATAAAGAAAATTCGATTAATCGATCGATTTGACGAACTAACCAATAACAAAATCTATTTTAGTTTTGTTTCCGATCGGTTATTGATTGATAACTGATCAAAAATTCTCATTTGATCGGTTTTAATAAAAAAAATCCTTGTTCGGTTAGAAATCGCTGAGCTAATAAATAAGTAGAGACGTATATCTAGTATTGAATGGTGAAATAATGATAAATAAAAATTATTGATTGCCTTAATAATGAAATACACATACGATATACAGAAATAGAATGATTAACACTTAAAATATCGAAACATCTAAATATTAATCAATACTAGAATTAAGCTTGCATTTAAAAGTGAGTATTTTTATTTTGAAACCATTAGCCCTTTATATTATAAAAATATGATAATATAATATACAAAACAGGTATCATTAGCCCGCATTCAATGCGGTTATACGTTATTTACGTTTTGATTTGGAAATTTATATGAGAATATTGATTAATATCTAATTAATTTTAAATTTATTTAAGATTAATAGTAGTTTTAAAATATTTTTAGATTTATTTAATTTTAAAATATGGATAGATTGGTGAAATTTATAACGAATAAATAATATATTATTAAACATTATTTTTTCAACCTCTTATTAATTGTTAAAAAATAATTGATGTTTTTAAAATTTTAAAATACTATTTGAACGTGAGTTATATTTTGTTGTAAAAAATATCTTGCCAAAATATTAAATAATAAAATTTATAAACATGTAATTGTAGTATTTCCTTACAATTATTTAATATTTCCTTAGAAATAATATTCTTTTAGAAATATATAATAAACTACTAAAGAAAATGAGAATAGAAAGAATATTATTATTGGTTTTTAACTATTAAATATTTTAAGAAATTGGTTGATATTAAATATTTTTTAAATGGAATAATTATTCAAAATTTTAAATATTATCAAGATGCAATTTGAATTTGAATTTTAACATCGAAAAAATATGAATATATAATAAAGTGAATAGAATGAATATTCTTTTACGATATTGTTGGTTTTTAATTATTAAATTGTTGGAGATTTTTTTTGAAAATCGTCGAATATCAAATATTTTTTAAAATGGATTAAATTACTAAATAATTATAATTCATTGTTGATTATAAATTTTCTCATAAAAACTCAAAGATTTAGCTAATTTTTAAAATATTCATTTTTATTATCAAAATAAAATTAAATTTGGATCATTTATTTAAGAGTAGAATAACGAAAATATAATTTAGATTTTGTAATAACTTTTAATTTGACAAATATTATTATTTATAAGTTTGTTAGATTTATATATAACAAATTTTATTTGTCTAGCCAAATAGTCTATTATGACCTTTAGTAGATTAATCCAATTTTGAATATTATAGATGAAGTTTTAGAATATTTTCTGTTTTTAATTGGGTAATTAACAAAGCCGAAGGTTTTATATGTTTCACCTACGGAATTCATAAATGCAGTTTCCATAACCTGTAAAAAAAACAAAAAAAAATGAAAACTGATTCAGGTTCAAAGAGAAGAAACTTACTTAACCTATTAGAGAGAAAAAAATGAAACTCACTAGGATCAGTTAAGCCAATAAGACCAGAGCTATTGAAATTACAATTCCAATAATGTCTTCCATGAGCTTGGTAATAAAGATTCATAGCAACAGAAGCTCTATTGATAAAATTATCAAGAGTGAAACATGCACCTCCTCCAGATATAATATCACAATTGATTTTAGAACATGCAAAATCTATGTTTCTTAAAAGTTGTTCTTCAGTCGTTGATGGTTTTGCTACACACCACTCTCCTCCCCTAGGGTTCTGTAATAAAAGAATAAATTCAAAGAGCATAAAAACATTTTTTAGATTGATTTATATAGGTTTGGGAAAAAAATTCAAATTCAAACTTTGAAAATTCTCAACTCCAGCTTAAATTAAAATATGAACACTTTCGAAAGGATTTACATGTGAGGTATTTGTTAGTAAAATCTGAGACAAACCCGAGATTCGAAATAGTATTAGAAATATCAGATCTTAAATTTAAATATTCAATATTTATTATTACTTTACATTTAGCGTATTTTAGATATTAATATATTTTTAAATTTTATTCTTATCTTTATGTTTATTTTATATATCTTTAATACATATGATTTGAATTTTCAAATTTATTAGTTTTCCGAGTATCTTTTAGCATTTTAAGTTGAAAATACATGAATCGAAGTCGAACTCAAAATGATCCAAAACTATTTCGATATTATATGCCCGAAAGGATCATAACCAAACCTGATCCAGAAAAATATATCCTAAATGATTATTCTAAACATAAACTCGACACCCGAATGGATCTATACCAACCCCAAACGTCCATCCTTAAATTCAAATATTTTTTTGTGTAACCTTATTTTCACTTTTGAGTAATCTTACCGATGCATTCACTCTAATAATATTTCCTTCTGTAAAAAATATATGTAAATGAAAAACTGAGATTGTTACATAAATTTTGAAATGATCAATAAACATGATGATTATTCGAAAAGATTACCAGAGGAAAGATATAAGAAGATGATGAAACAAATAAATGTTTGTGGTTTGGTCATATTTGAATTTGTTTGGCTTCTTAAAACTCATCTATATTCCATCTCTTATATACACAGAGGTTTAAATAATTAAAATATGTTAAAAATAAGAAAACGACATGATTGATATTGAGTATTTAATATAATACCATTTTTTAAGAAAATATACAAAAGGTTTTATTATTATTTTTGTTCTACACAACACTTGGTATAATTTCGTAAGATAATTAAATTAAGAGTTTGCAATCACATTTTACCACATTAAATCATATTAAATGTTCAATGGATTGGTTGATAAACTTTTTTTATAGTTTTCAATTCAATTGTAAATTTTTGTTGTCTAAATATAAAATTAATGATACATTGTGCTAATAATTATAACTATTTAAAGATCATATTAATTGTAAGATCTTGAAGTTAATATTTATGTCTAGATACACACAGTTAATAGTAATTGTAATCCTTATTTGCCAACTTTTACAAAGTTACAAGTTATTCCAGTTTTAGGGATATATTTTAAATACTCCAATTTTTAAATTTAGAAGTCTACTAATTTAAAGTCAATTAACAGCAATGTCAAATTATTGTATGCTCTCAAATAACTCATTATGTCTAGTATTACTTTGTGCTTTTCTTTGTAAAAACACTAGTAATTTTGCCAGATTTTACTATTTTTTATTATTATTATTATTAATAATTTATGTCAGTATTCAGTAGTTTGTTAGATTATTTTATATGCTCTTGTGCTTGCTTACAACAATCAAAAAAATATATGCTTACATGTTAAAAGGTATAGTTTCGTGGCTACACTTTTCTTTAATGATAAAGGAATTTGTTAGGTTTTAAGCAGCCGAATAATTCTCGTACTAGTGATTCTCTTTTGTTAACATTGATGTAATTTGCTAAGCAAGAAAGTAAATAACACTCGAAGTTAACGAATTTTTTGAATGAATTTCATGTACGTTTTGTGAGGGATTTTTCACCCTCAAATCCACTAGAATCAATCGATTACAAGAAAAGCTTTCTTAAGGTACAAAATACAACAACAGAAAGAAGAACGTATAGCTTAAACCCTTTAAACTAATATTTTCATCGTTATTGACTTTTAATCTAATCTTATTTAGGTAAAAATTAGGTGTGAGCTTAATAAGATGAGCCCATCTTCTTTTCTTTCGTAAACCCAAATGATTATTGAGTCAAACTATAAAGAATTAATTGAGGTCATTTGGATCGAAATCCAACCAATCGTAGTCTCTTTAAATCGGAAATAAAAGCATGTTAGTTGATCAACTTTTAATTGAATAGTCTCCTTTCAAGAAATTAGAATCTGGCATCTCATTNTAAGGTCATTTGGATCGAAGTGCAACCAATCGTAATCTCTTTAAATTGGAAATAAAAGCATGTTAGTTGATCAACTTTTAACTGAATAGTCTCCTTTCAAGAAATTAGAATCTGGCATCTCATTTTTCTTTAAAAAGATGTTTATTAGCTAAACCAATTAATTTTGGGTATTTGTTAGTGCACTTCCTTTGAAAAGACGTCAATACATATATTAATGGTTCGAGAAATGTGAAAACCACTGAATTTAGATCGGTATTATGTAGCCATACTCTTTATTTACTCCGTAACAGAAAACAAAACTCAAATTGTTATGTTTTATAGTTTATGATTATTGTGAAATTTCACAAAAAAATTATGTGTATGCTGTTAGTTTATTTTCTAATAATTTTGTGGAAAGTAGTTCACAACTATGATCCCAATCACATATAAGACCATTATCAATCACATATAATAAGTAGAACTGTACAACTAAATCTGTTATACTAAAATAAAAATTATCAAACCACAAAAAATCATAATAAATCATTTTATTAATAATTATCCAAAACTTTCGTTACAATAATATTGTTTATTTATTATAATATTTACACTAATATGGTTATAAAAATTTAAGATTTATTTTTTGCATTTAATAATTACGAAAAAACCAAATAATTATCTCCGGATGAATATCCTTTGTCATATTTCAAACATAACCCGATAAAACTGATATACACGGTTTTATTTTTATAATATCTATAAATTACATATTATTTATATTTTTTGATTTATTCAATTATATTATTTATTATTTTCACTCGATATTATTAACAACAAAATAATTTTGAATCACTGAATATTATTGTAGATATTATAACCTTCATATTTTTAGAGGTAAACATGTTAATGTTAATTTAAGAATAAAAAATATCCGCACTTATCGTGAGCCTCTTTGTGAATTTTTTTTTTTGGGTCAATTATATGAGACGCAACGGATCAGCCCACTAACTTAAATTCTCACAAAGATGAGGAGTGCTTCTACGGAAAATCTAAACTCCGACCTGGTAATTAATGTTGTCAAACAGATAACCACTAAACTAATGATACAATACTTAAAATGGTGAAAATATTGAAAATTTTAAATGACATGCACATATGATAGAGAATGATCATAACTAGAACTCAGACACTTAACATTTAAATTATTGAAATATTAATCAATACTCCCTCTGTCCAAAATATAAGATTTTCTAGGATTTTTATTTTGTTCCAAAATATAAGATTTTCTCACATATCAATACAGTTTTTAATGTTCTTTCATTTAATATCGAGTTGACCAACCAATTAAAATTTTTCTTTTTTTCTTTTGAATTATTATTAATACTTTATTAATGATTATTTTATATAATAAATAAACTTCTTAATAAGTGTGCAAATACCTAAAACATCTTATATCATGGGACAGAAGGAGTATGAAATTTCAGAATAGTCTCTGTTTTTTATTGGGTTATTAACAAAGTCAAATGTTTTATATGTTCCCCCTACGGAATTGATATTTGCAGTTTCCATAACCTGAAAATTAAAAGATCGAAAAATGAAAATTGATTCAGATTCAAAGAGAAGAAATTTACATATCATTTTAGAGAAGAAAATGAAACTCACTAGGATCCATTATGGCAACAAAACCAGAGCTATTGAAATTGCAATTCCAATAATATCTTCCATGAGCTTGGTAATAAAGATTCATAGCAACAGAAGCTCGACTAATAAGATTATCAGGAGTGTAACATGCACCTCCTTTAGATATAATCTTACAATTGATTTTAGAACATGCAAAATCTATATTGTTTTCAAGTTGTTCTTTAGTTGTTGAAGGTTTTGCCACACACCAATCTGCTCTAGGGTTCTGTAATAAAGAGAAAACTCAAAAAGCATAAATACATTTTGAGATTGATTAATATAAGACTGGGCAAAAAAATTAAATCAAAAATCTGAACTCGAATTATTACAATTGAAAAATATCAATCCGAATTCGAATTAAAAAATTATATATATATATATGAACGAATCTTATATGTGAGGTATTTCGAATTCGAGTAAAAATACCAAATCTGATATCTGAAGTAATATCCGAAATATTCGAACTTAAAATTTAATATTGAGTATTTATTATTACTTTAAAATAGTTAGCATATTTTAAAATATTAAATGTTAAATTTCCGATATTTAATATATCTATAACTTTTATTCTCAATTTTATGTATTTTCATTATTTTTTAATGAATATGGACTAAATTTCAGATTTATTAGTATTCTAAATATTTTTTAGCATTTTAAATTGAAATAATTGAACTCGAAAGAATCCAAAAGTATTTTAGTACTCTTGAACCCATAAACATCCAAATCAAACCCAACCCAAAAACAAAATAAATCTTGTAAGTATAAACCTAAAATCTGAATGGATCCTAAGTGGATACCCAAAAGTCCACCGTATTTTATATATATTGTTTTGTCAATCTTGTTTTCATTTTAAGTAATCTTACCAATGCGTTCACTCTAATAATATTTCCCTCTGTAAAAAAACATGTAAATGAAACTGAGACTGTTACAGAAAAAATTGAAAATGATCTATAAACATGATGAATATTTGATAAAATTACCAGAGGAAAAATATAAGAAGATGATGAAACAAAGAAATATTTGTGGTTTGGTCATATTTGATTTTGATTGGTTTCTCACAACTCATTCATCTGTAGTCCATCTCTTATATACACAGAGGTTTAAATAATTAAAATATGTTAAGAACAAGAAAATGATATGACTGAGATTGAGTATTTAATAGAATACTTATTTTTTTAGAAAATATACAAAAGGTTTTATTGTTAGAGAATAGTTTCTTCTAGAACAAGCTACTTACCTTAAGTGACTAAGTGTATATATTGTTTCCTTATTTCTCTCTATTCGTTTGTCTATATCTTGTACGTATTGTAAACAGAATGAATCAATCAATTCAATATTACTTTCAATATGGTATCAGAGCACCAATAGGTTAAACCTATTCTCTTCTCTCTTCCGCCGTCTCCTTCTTCTTCTTCTCTACTCTGATCTCCTCTGTTTCACCTCTGCTACGTCTCTGTTACTCTATCTTCTTTATCACACAAACCCTTCTTTTTCTCTTAATCCACCTGTGAAATCAATATCTCCATGGGCTCAGAATCAACTGCAGAACGAACCTCCGTGTTCAATACCAGTGATCCGCAAAGCACGTTATTGTCGGTGAACATGTCTTCAGTCACCAAATTAACAACTCAAAACTACCTGATGTGGTGCAGACAGGTTAGAGCTCTCCTTGAAGGCCATGAGTTGCAGCACTTTATCGACTCCTCCTCTGAGATTCCGGCAAAGACAGTGACGGTCGATGGTGTGATCTCTGCAAATCCTTCTTTTGCACCGTGGAGAAGGCAAGACCGTCTTCTTTACAGCTCCCTCATCGGAACTTTAACACTACCGGTGCAAACTTTGGTCTCTACTGCCACGACCACTCAGGAGGTTTGGGATTTTCTCTCTGCTGCTCTCGGAACTCCATCGCGAGGACACATCCGACAACTCAAATATCAACTCCGTACATGCGTTAAGGGCACCAAGTCAATTACTGAATACTTGAGGCTAATGAAAGCTAAAGCTGATGATCTGGTTCTGATGGGGAAACCTATCGATCAAGAGGACTTCATTGAACAGATACTTGCTGGGTTAGGAGACGAATTCAAACCGGAGATTGACGCTATTAACGGGAGAGACAATCCTGTATCGTTTTCTGAATTGTTCGAACGCCTCTTGAATCGAGAAGCTATGCTGCAGTGTCAAGACTCAACCTCAAATCCAGCACCAGTGGTAGCTAATGCTACAGATACACGCTCACGTCAACAGCCACGTTCTTATCAACAACACAACAACTCTCGCCAACAGCATCACGTCTCTGGCTCTCGTCAGTATGGAAACCAGAACAACAACACTCCTCGATTTTCCAGGCCTTATCTAGGCAAGTGCCAGGCGTGTAATGTTCAGGGACACAGTGCCAAATACTGCCCTGAATTTCGAATGGTGCGTGGCTTCTCTGGCAATCAACAAGCACTGCCTCAGTCTTGGAACACACCGGCGCAACAACCTCCACTTCTCCCTTCACCATGGCCGTCTCAACCTTCTCCGAGTCAGTGGCAACCACGAGCCAATGCAACTATGCTCTCTGACTCTGCTTCATGGCTGCTCGACTCAGGAGCCTCCCACCACATGACGTCGGATCTCGGCAATCTCTCTTACCACAATCCGTATAGTGCGGGTGATGATGTGCTTCTTGGTGATGGATCGACATTACCAATAACGCACTCTGGTTCTTTATCTCTTCCCTCTTACTCCACTCCATTTATGTTTAACAATGTTTTGTGTGTTCCATCACTATCTAAAAATCTCCTCTCTGTCTTTCAGTTATGTCAAACTAACAAAGTTTCAGTGACTTTTGCGCCGACATATTTTCAGGTCCGGGATCTTCACACGGGGGCTCTGCGACTGGAAGGCAAGCCTAAAGATGGAGTTTATGAATGGCCGGTGCCAAGCTCTTCAAGACGTCCATCTCTTGCCTATGCTTCCTCCACCAAAGCAAGTCTATCGGATTGGCACTCGAGACTTGGTCATCCGGCTTCACCTATTCTCCATAAATTAGTATCATCATTTCATTTACCTATTTCTTCTACTGTTTCTCTTGCTACTCCTTGCACTGCGTGCTCTATTCATAAGATGCACAAGCTCCCATTTAGCTCTTCTACTTTATTATCATCTAGACCTCTTGAGATTGTGTTTTCTGATGTTTGGACCTCTCCGCTTTATTCTATTGATGGATTTAAGTACTATGTTATTTTTGTTGATCACTTCACTCGTTATACATGGCTTTATCCCTTAAAACAAAAATCCCAGGTTTTCTCGGTTTTTACTACTTTTAAAGATTTGGTGGAAAATAGATTTCAGACTAAACTAACCACTTTGTATACAGATAATGGGGGTGAGTATATTGGTCTTCGGACCTTTCTTGCGAGCCAAGGTATCTCGCATATGACCAGTCCGCCTCACACTCCAGAGCATAATGGCATTGCTGAGAGGCGGCACCGTCACATTGTTGAGACCGGCTTGGCTCTTCTCTCACATGCCTCCATACCAAAATCGTACTGGACTTATGCTTTCGGTACCGCAGTTTACTTAATCAATCGGTTACCCACACCTGTACTCGATTTTCAATCACCATATTCTCGGTTACATGGCCATGCCCCTAACTATGAAAAATTGAGAGTGTTTGGTTGCTTATGTTTTCCCTGGACTAAACCGTATACGTCTCATAAACTTGATGCGAAATCTTCACCGTGTGTATTTCTTGGCTATTCTATTACTCAAAGTGCTTACTTATGTCTTGATCGTTCAACTAACCGTATTTTTGTCTCTAGGCATGTTTTGTTTCATGAAACAGTGTTTCCATTCTCCCTTGTCTCACCGATCATCTCATCAGATTCTCCAGCTCACTCCGCCACGGTTCCTCCACCAGCTCATCCGCCTGTCACTCGGATTTCACTACCGTCTCCACCAGCTCCAGCACACTCCTTGCCATCAACAAGTACTGCTCAGTCATCTCCTCAGGCTGTACCATCCCCCCTATCACCGTCAGTCTCTTCACCGCCTCCTACGGCTCCACCACAGTCATCTCCAGTGATGATACCTGCGGCAGCACCTTCACTGGTTCCTGCTTCAACACCAGCTACATCTGTCCTACAACCGCAGCCTCCATCGCATGATCCAGCGGCTCTACCTTCTCCATTAGCACCGCCAGCTCCTCTTCCGACCAGGACCAGTGCACGTGTTCGTCGACCAGTTCAGAAGCTGAACCTCACCGCCACTACAGCTCCAGCCATAGAACGCATACCCAAGAACCCAACTCAGGCTCTCAAAAGTGACAATTGGCGTGGAGCCATGAGTGAAGAAATGAACTCTCAACTCAAAAATCATACTTGGGATCTTGTTGATAAAACTAATGCTTCTAATGTTATAGGCAGCAAGTGGATTTTCACAACAAAAAGGAAGTCTGATGGAACATTGGAGCGGTACAAAGCTCGGCTCGTCGCAAAGGGTTATAACCAACGACATGGTATTGACTATCAGGAGACTTTCAGCCCTGTCGTCAAGCCCACAACGATCCGAGTCATCCTAAGCACTGCTGTCACCCGAGGCTGGTCTCTCAAGCAACTAGACGTCAACAATGCGTTCCTCCAAGGCCATCTCAAAGAGGAAGTGTACATGTCTCAACCACCGGGGTTCCAAGATCGTGACAATCCGAATGCCGTTTGCAGACTCCGTAGGGCGATCTATGGACTCAAGCAAGCCCCGCGAGCATGGTACAATGAGCTCAAAACATTCCTCCTGCAAGCCGGCTTCACCAACTCTTCAGCAGACGCCTCTTTGTTCATATACAAGAAAGACAAGGCTCTGTTATATGTTCTCATCTATGTTGATGACATCATCGTCACTGGCAGTGATCCCGCGCAAATAACCCGGTTTATCGCTTCCCTTTCTTCTCGTTTTTCATTAAAGGACTTGGGTGATCTCTCATATTTTCTTGGAGTTGAAGTTATTCGTAACACTTCTGGTCTTCTTCTTACACAGTCTCGTTATATTGCAGATTTACTCAACAAGTGTGACATGGAAGACGCCAAATCGGTCGCGACGCCGTTGTGCCCCACAGTCTCTCTCACTCTCCGATCCGGCACTCCGTTAGATGATCCCACCCAGTTTCGGATGGTGGTCGGAAGTCTTCAGTATCTCTCTCTCACCCGTCCGGACATATCCTATGCAGTCAACAAACTCTCCCAATTCATGCATGCTCCAACGACTGATCACTGGGCAGCGGTCAAACGCCTTCTCCGCTATCTCTCGGGTACCATTGATCACGGTTTGTTCCTCCGCCGCGACAATGCTCCAGCTCTTCATGCCTTCACCGACGCCGACTGGGCAGGGAACCGCGATGACTATACTTCTACCGGGGCTTACATTGTTTACCTTGGCGCTCATCCGATCTCTTGGTCCTCGAAGAAGCAGTCCGCAGTCTCTCGCTCCTCCACCGAAGCAGAGTACCGCTCTCTCGCAGCTACCACTTCCGAGGTATGTTGGCTGATGTCTCTTTTACAGGAGTTGGGACTCTCTGTTCCTGCTCAACCAGTGATATATTGTGATAACATCGGTGCCACGTACCTCGCTGCCAACCCGGTGTTCCATTCCCGCATGAAGCACATAGCCTTGGACTACCACTTCGTTCGACAATTCGTTCAACAAGGACAACTTCGGGTTGCTCATGTTGCTTCAGGCGATCAACTTGCCGATGCTCTCACCAAGCCCTTACCCCGTGGGCAATTTCAGCGACTTATGATCAAGATTGGGCTTTCTAATGGCCGCCCATCTTGAGGGGGTGTGTTAGAGAATAGTTTCTTCTAGAACAAGCTACTTACCTTAAGTGACTAAGTGTATATATTGTTTCCTTATTTCTCTCTATTCGTTTGTCTATATCTTGTACGTATTGTAAACAGAATGAATCAATCAATTCAATATTACTTTCAATATTTATTATTATCATTATTATTTTAGAAAATATACAAAAGGTTTTATTATTATCATTATTATTTTTGTTTTACACAACACTTGTTATAATTTTGTAAAATAATTAATTTTTACATCAAACCACATTAAATGTTTAATGGAATACTTTAGAAAAAAATTCGTAAATTTACATACAAAATTAAAGATATTTTCTGCTAATGATTATAACTATTCGGAGTTAATATTAACTGTAAGATCTCGACGTAGTTAATATTTATGTCCAGATTTTGGTTTGGTTTTAATGTCAAATATTATGTCTAGATTCACACTACATCCCCAAGCCGATCTCCTACTCCCCAAGTGGTGCGGGTTGGTATTGCTCGAATGCCTCCGGTTCGGAAAGCATGTAAGGAGCACAGAATAAACACCACAGTAGATCGGCTTTGCACACAGAGGTGGAAGTGGCTCTTTGGGCTTTGGAATGTATGAGGGACCTACACTTCAACTACGTTATTCTGATGACGGACTCCACCGATCTGGTTGACATGATGGCGAATCAGAGGGAATGGCCAGCATTTTCAGTATAGGTCGAAGCTTTCAAACGGATGCGGGAGAATTTCACGAGGTGTGAGGTAATGTGGATTTCAAGATCAGATAATGTGGAAGCGGATCGACTAGCAAAATCGATAAGACGTTTAAACTATTTTATCTCTTACGTAAACGTTGAACATCCGTTGTGGCTCAAAATTGATACTACGTAGAATCTTGAAAATTGCTGACAAAAAAAAAAATTCACACTACATCACTATTTTTGTTAATATATTATAATCCTCATTTGCCAATTTTTACAAAGTTACTAAAATTAGTTATTTATTTAGAGGGATATATTTTAAATTACTCTAATTTTTTTAATTAGAAGTCTACTAAAGTTAAATTAATATATATTACCGTTGACAAAAAAATTACTATATTACCCTTTTATTAAAACTTTTTTATCTAAAATATTTAAAATCGGTATTTTTTTAAAAAAAACTTGCTATAAATTCCGTTTTGGTAAATCTTATGAAAGATAATTTAATTTTTAAATGGTCGACATAATTAATTTTATTGTATGAACTCAAGTAGTTAAGTATTTGTTAGTATTACTATGTAATACTAAGCAGATTGAATTGAATGTTTTAAGGGTAAATAAGTTTTCCCCTTAAGATCTAAATGTAATATTACAACAAATTTAAAATATATTCTTTGTAAAGAAAAAAACGATTTCTTAGTCTTAGAAATATCAAAAGGAGGCTAGTTCTTGATTCGGATGCTTGAGCTTTTGTTTGGATTGATACCACTAGTTTCTCCTCCATATGGACCTGAAGGTTTCCTGATATCTCTAACTTGTCCTTTGCGTCTCTTGACTTTCTCATCGTGCTTTGTCTGCAACAACAAACATCAAGATCCCAACAAAATCCAAAATTTGTTAGTCGATGAAATGTGTTCAAACAAGAGACAAACAACGCATGAACTGACAATCTAAGAATGTTTACCCGATACTTCTTTCTCGGGTTCTTTAAGTCCTTGTTGCGATGTCGTGTCAATCCTTTGTTACTCTTCATCTGGTTTTTGGTGGATATTGAAAAAGAAAGAAGAAAAGAACGTTAAAAGATGGAGCAAGGTATTGAAACATGTCTTCTTGTGAAACATAAGTGTGTTCTTGTGAAACATAAGTGTGTTCTTGTGAAACATATCCTAACCTGAGCTGAAATCAGTCGTTTTCCATCCACAGTTTCTGGCAACGATGGGATTAAATATGGTTTCCTGAAACAACACAAAGTGCCAATGAGATGAACAATGTTATACTACCACAAGTGTCAATGTTTGCAAAAAAGAAAGGTAAAAGAAAGTGTGTTTTTACTTTGAATAGATCTCTGCTTTAGCAGCTCGTTTAGCTTCTTGTTTCTGTTTCACTTGCTTGTAAAATTCATCTTCTGATTCGCCATCATTATCAACCATGTCATTACCATCATCGTTACTATTGTCATCATCTGATGCAAATGCTCCAGTTTCATTCTTGCCGTCTTCCTCTGACTTTACACCAGCCCCAGCCAAAACTCTAACCTCAAACTTTCTACGCCTTTCTCCAATATCATCTCTTTGAGGTAAATCATCATCTCCAGAAATAGTCTTCAAAAACAAGTGATGAAAACATTTTAGAAAAATAATGGCAAATACATCTAACTTTCACATCCGCTATGTTTACCTTGGGTTTTCGTTTGGTGGACACAAGCTTGTTGAGCTTACCAGTTGCTACATCATGTGTGCTATTGTCTGCCTCATCTACATAATCATCGAATGTCTCTAACTTCCTGGTTACACCAGAGATCATAAATACATCAAGATCTTCAGCAAGTGTCAACAGAAATCATCACGGTATAGGAGTATGTCAAAGAACTGTAAATAACACCTATTTGCTAATTTCTGACGTTTTTGAGCTTTATCAGACTTGGAAACATTAGAGCCAAGAACTCCATTGCTTCTTAGCTTTCCTTCTAGGGCAGCTCGAAGTTTTAACATTTCCTCACTTTGCATATCAACTTGATCATTCTGCTACAAAGAAAGTGGGAATTTGTTCAGGTTAAACGAAACAGCAGTGGTAAGAAATGAAGTGTGGCAATAAGCAAGAGCTTGGGAAAATTTGATAGGAAAATGCTTAGATTTGTATTCACCTGGTGCTTGCGTTTCTCTCCTTTTTTCTTCTTTTCTTCTCTCGATTTGTCAATTTTCATCGGCTGAACAAACGGAGATCAGCAAGGTGGAAACAAAGAAAGTGTCAAACAACTCTTAAGAGATTAAGTCAAGTGACAGCGAGTAAGATCTAATTATTACCTCAGCTTTGTCTTGTGTGCTTTTATCTACTGAAACAGAAACAGGTGAAGTAAGAGCATCTTCTTTGACCACCTTTTGCACGGCTCCATCATCAATGCTTCTCGCTAGGGACTCTTCAAATTCAGGGGGAAGGTTTCCATCAAGTTCTTTGATCTATATACAGAAACATAATCATTCAGCTTCTACGAAAACTATCAATTGCAGCATGTAGATAGCATCTCTGTTTAAATAGAGATATTCACTAAAAAGGGTACAATACATAACCTTATCCAATAAAGCTTTGATGTCTACAAGACGGGCAAGAACCGGATGATCACGGATCGCCTGCCCTTCAGACTTGAGTAGAAGATAAAATGTTATGGATTGGCAATAGGTCAGTAGCAGAAGCTGCTTAACCTCCAAGTATCTTGTTCCACCATTCAACGGAATTTCTCCTTCCTTTAACTGCAAGGAGACATAACTGCATCAATTTTCTGGAGTAGTCGCACTGACTTCCTTGGAACTGCAGTGATATAAAGTGGCAATTCAGAAATCTTAAAAAATTGTGGAACAGTAAAGAGGTTTACCTTACTCATGACAGGATTTATCTTGCTCTCAAGCTCAATGACTGCATCGTTCAACTCAGACAAAAGACCAACTATTTCCGGAGCAGAACTGAAAAAAAGACATAGCATGTCAATATTATACACAAAAAGATCTCACATATATTATAATAATGAATAATTAAGAACAGAAGACACCAACTTTACCTATATACTACATCCATTTGCTCTTCTTTCGACAAAGAGTTTATGTCTTTCTTTATCTCTTCAACATGTGTTTTGTCATCCTTCTCTTTCGATGTAGCCTGCTTGCCCTTCACAGCTATTTCCTGTCAAACATAAACCAGAATGAATCGTCAATAGTCTAAGCAACGGGATAGAGTCCAACGACATGATTGTAATTGGTAACACCCAGGACCCACCTCCATGGTTAATTCTCTGTCGCTTTCTTCTTCACTATCATCGTCTAACCCAGCATCAGTTGCTGTAATGGATCCTACTTGCTCAGCCCGTAGTCTTAACACCTCCTCTTCTTCAGCTTTAATGTCTTCATCATCACTTGATTGGATCTTCGAAATCACATCAAACCCGATTAGCAAGAAAATTCACTTAAGGAATATAGCCTCTCAAGGATTCGAGGCTTTACATCAAAATCTACATTATCACCACCATGGTATTGCGCCTTTCTTCCTCCCCATGTGGTCCTTTTATCTTCCTCATCTTTATCAATATCATCATCAGCCAGTTCATCATCACCATCTCCAAACTTTGCCCGTAGATATTTCTTTTGCCTTAACACTGCAAAAGCATCAAGGCCCCAATGAGAAAACAAGTAGGACATTCAGAGAAGTAGTAAATAAGAATAACATAATAAGGCATTCCTTACTTTTCGCAGTAAATCCATGCTCGGACTCCTCTTCCTCTTCTAAATCTTCGTCCTCATCATCTTCATCATCCACACCCTATAAGCCAAAGCGAAGGAAAATGAACAAAGAGGCATTGCAAAGAGACCAAGTAATCTTTGTCTGGAAACATAAGCCAAAAAGCAAACCTTTAAATCAAAAACTGGTTGCACATCATCTTCATCCGATTCTTCAGTATCATCGTTAACATCCAAGGGAACAATATCCCTCTGTTTATGAACTGCGTACACAATTCAAACATCACAAGAATAATCATCCCTCTCAAAAAGACATAAACTTACTAAACTCAAAACATATATCTCAAATTCTCCTGATTTCAATATTTCATCAAACTTGTTTACCGAGTAGTGATAAGCTGATAAGCATCTAACCATGGGACCTAGTCAAAATCCGAATAATCGATTAAGCTAACAAAAAAATCATGTGGGCAGAAAATTACAGGCGTCAATTTCGTCATCGTATTCGTCTTCGACAATATCTTTGCGGGTTTTCACGCTTTTGCTACTTCGCTTCTGAAATCCTACTTGTTTCCCCATTGTTGTGTTGCAGGGTAGATTCTGAGAATGTAAATAACTCACGACTGAACAAAGCTTCTAGAAATAAGGGTTTCTACTTCACAAAGATCAATTGGATGATTAGATTCCAATCAATCTAAAGTTTCAAAAAAATTGGATTATCAATGGTTTACGAACAAAATTGAAGAAGCTTACGAAATTG
Organism: Biscutella laevigata subsp. laevigata; assembly: GCA_900406315.1. Taxonomy (NCBI): domain Eukaryota; kingdom Viridiplantae; phylum Streptophyta; class Magnoliopsida; order Brassicales; family Brassicaceae; genus Biscutella; species Biscutella laevigata. The sequence goes on from OVAU01000838.1 coordinate 17,323, forward strand.
AGAGAGACGCATCAATTAAACCCCACTAGGGTTTTAGTACAGTTTATTGGGTCTTTTACGGCCCATTAGTATGAAAATAAGCCCAACTTTAAATGACATTAAAATATAGGATTTTCAACTTTAATTATACCTATTTTAAAACCCTCAACTATTATTTTAATGAAATAAAC
>OVAU01000839.1:0-17484 GCA_900406315.1 Biscutella laevigata subsp. laevigata
CAGTTTTACCCTTAATGAATATTTTAAATTTGTTATTTGTTATAATGACATATCATGTAAATATTTTACTGATTTAAAAGTTACTTTCTTAAAAGTGATCCTTAAATAATACTATAGAGATTACAATCATTATTTGATATTTAGAAAAAAATAAATATCAAAATCCAGAACAGGTTATAGGCTAAAACAAGTAAAACTAGGGTTTTATACACTATAATATTTAAACGAATTTATGACACCAAATTTAAAAAATTGCGGTGTGGTATAATGAGTTAGAAAACATCAATTTTTTTTTGCTTTAAACACCACATTAAACCGATACTGTCAAGACCCGTTTGTGAAATATTACAATTAATATTTTTTGATAAATATATTGCAATTAAATATTTAATTGCGTTTGGAATAACTTTATAAAAACTGTAATGATTATAAATGCTTTCGACCAAAAAAAATTTCTAAAAAATGTTTAGAGTAGCAAAACATAGCCGTTCAGCATATATTGATTCAAGAACGTAAAGCTTTTGAGTAGTAATTAAATATGAAGTAGTACATTACACGTGAAAGGTCGCACGAGGCAATATATGAACAGTAACACATCGACCATTCATAATAATAATAAAAAACATACATTAATGCAACTTTAGAGACTAGACAATATACTATTTGTACATTTGCCTGGTTGGTTGTCCGGGATCGACTTTCCACTGCGGCCCGGGTTTCTGTCTGGTTAGACACTTCTAGTGCTTGTACATTTGGTTCTAATATCCCAGAGATGAGAAATCATTTGTTCTTTACGTGTCGGTATTCCTCCCATGTTTGGAATTTGGTGGTGCAGTCGTCCATGCAGCAGGAATATACTACGGTCTGAACTAGTCTTCTACCTCTCCTCACTTGCCGCGGTTACTCTGCAACTCGGCTGTATCTCTTTCGTCTTGCTTTTCAGACTACGCTCTACCTTGTCTGGCAGGAATGCAATGCACGCGTTTTTGCGTCTCGACCTCCTTCTTCGGCACCTTTGCTGGCTAGGTCTATTACTCGTGCTATTCGCAACAGGATCTTTTCTCTCTCGCAGCCTGGAGGGGCTGGTGATGGTCTTTATATTGCTTGGTTGCAGGCTAGGGACCCGTCCGTTGCAGAGCGGGTCGTGTAGTTAGTGCTCTTTTCCTTCATACGTGTTTTTCCCACGAGTTTTCGCGTTTAAGGTTTTTATTGAAGCTGGCTCCACGTCCCTCTTATCTCTGCTCCGGGGGTATCCTATCTGCCTCTTCTTTTGATTTTCTTATGCCCTTTCGTTTTTCTATATCTAAGCCTATGGCATGTAACAGGTTTACCTGTATAACAGTTTTTGTTGATATAAATCTTTATTTGAGAAATGAGGAAGAATGTGGCAATTTGTGTGAAGAAGAAACTGTATAAAAGGTGTGAATTGGGTAAGGAGATAAGTTTGCATTGACTCTCCTAAGGAAAGAAGAGCAGAAAAGTCAGCAATTCAGAACTTAGAAAAGAAAGGTACGGACAAGTCTCTGCCATATTTTTGATCAGTCACTCGTCAAATCATCTCTTTTATTTCTTCTTTTCTATGTTTTATTTCCATCTTTTCTCTATTTTGTTAATTAACTAATCAAATCTTTCTTCTGTAATAGATATATCTATTTGTAATTACAAATTTTAGGTGTGTATGAACTTAGGTTTCGATGGGTAAGATTACATAATAGAATAACATAAAATAATATTAAATAATATACTAAAAACTGCAGAATAAAAATTCACATAATAAAAAACTGCATAATAAGTTTAAATATTATAATTATTTGGAGTTATAAATTAGTAAGATATATGCTCGACTGCTTTTAAAACTATTTTTATCCCCATTGTTCTAAAACTTGGGGTTTTGTTCGATACGTTTACTGTTCATAAAACTGCTTTTAAAACTATCTCTATCAGTAAGTTTTAGACCTATCTCTAATTCTCTATCCCCATTGTTTTGACTATTTAAAACAAAATACTATTCTTATGATTAATATCGGTATTAATCTATATGGTATCTAAAGCAACAAAAAAAATTATATCCCTTAAATCATTATACTTTACGACAACTTTTTAATTATAGTGTCATAAATTCGTTTAAATATTTTGATGTATAAAACCCTAACTTTACCTGCTTTAGCCAATAGTCAACTCTCCTTACGATGAACAATATTTAAAGGGAATTTCTTCAAGTACATCAAATGTTTTGATAAATTAGTTTTTGTTTACAATGACAAGTTGTAAACTTTATTATTGGGATGAATTATATAGTTGACTTTGATGTTGACTTATTTTGTTTTTTGCTTTACACTCGGTCTATGATGTTAAAAAATATATTATACATAGTGATATGAAAAAACTTATTATCTCTCTTATTCTCTCTCTAGACTAGTTTTGTTTGATCGGAGAAATTCCTTGTGAGAGTAGAAAAGTAGAATTCGAATTCATCGTCGCCTGACCATGTTTGCTTCAGCATTGTCGATGGTGGAGGGTTTTTTTCTTGCGAAAGCTTCTAGTTCCCTTGCCACGAATATGGGCGGAGAAAAGCTTTCCATCGGCGGCAATGCGCTCTATGATACTCTTCTTCTCGGTTGGCCGGTTCCGATCTCGGTCCTCATTGAGGTCTCTGCGTAGAGCACCGGTAAGTCTTTCGCCTTCTCTGTCGTTGGGTTCAATTTTGAGTCGGAGATGATCCCCTCTATCCCTCACCGCTACTTGGAGGATGCTTCTTCGCCGATCCTTGTGTTAGGCACAACGACGGTGGTTCGTGGCCAGTAAGGATCCCGACGGTGAAGTCCTTCAGCCCTACTGCAGCGCGCTCCTGTGGAAAGTCGTCGCCTCCTCTTGGACCCACCCAGTGGGGTCTCGTTATGCAGGAATGAGGTGGAGTCACTTCCTTCACGACAGAGTTCTCTCTCTAATTTCAGTAGGGAACGCCTCCACGCTAGGCAACGGAGATAAATGGCATGAGTCCCCACTGGATACCCGAAATTAAGGTCTTGGTAGGAATATCGGGGGTTCGAATCCCTCTTCATCTGCAAAGTCATAAGTTTTTCTCTTGTCGCCTAATAAGAACGAATCGAATCGACTCGACTGATATGATAGATGGAATGGGTACCTTGTGTTATTCTTTTGTTAGGACTTTGTCTCCCTTTCGTTATCTTCTCCCGGTTGGGGGTGGATCACCTTTGGGAGGCTAAGTCGAATAGAAAGCAAAGACCTTGGAAAGAAAAGAAATAGGTGAGTTGACTTGTTTGTAGTGTCGCCCCATGTCCTTCTTCTTCTTAAGTGAGGTTTTTTCCAAAGTATAACTCGTGGGAACCAGTTCCTATGCTTGTGTTTGCGGCGGCGGATCATAATCCAAAAGACAACGACAAAAATCTACGATTCATGTGCAACTAAATTAAGACTAATATGCCACTCTGCATCCGCAATAGCAAAGCGGTCCTAAATGTTCGACTGTGTGCGGCGTCATAATTTTGTGACTAATTTGAGTCCGTTTTATGACTCCATTTCACAGTCGCATATTACCTCTACTTTATGCGACTAATGTGTGTCTATTTATTGTAGTCACAATAATGTGGTCGCACATTATCTGTAGCCTCAAAACAGTCGCACATGTGTGAGACTAATGTGCGACTACGATCAAACGTGACAATGTAGTCGCAAAGTAGTAACAAAAATATGGTTAAACACATGAAAATTATGAATGGGGTAGGTGCAACTAAATTTTGCCACTCCTTTGTGGAGTCGCAAATGTAGTCGCATTGTAGTCTCAAAGTGTTCGCACATGAGATTAAAGTTTCGCAAAGTAAAATAAAACAAAAAGAGTGATCACACAAAACGATATGGCAAATCCTTATAATTATTGGAATTCCATAGACTGGATGTATCGAAGAATCGATGAGCGGACAAATAACATTTTCGTCATGGAGTAGAAAAGTTCATAAATATGGCAAGCAATCGGTCAATTGCGCAAAGTAGCGGGGGTAAGTTTTACTATCCATGTATTATTATCAAAAACGATAAATTTCTTATGAGATGTTAAATTTGGATTCATCTGTATAGTAGATGATTTATGCCAAATTATCACCTTTGGTATAGACATGGTGAAGAATTGAATGTTATTTAGAAACAAGTTATAATGTCAATATCAGTCCACCAAGTCATAGTGATCAAAGATGTGGGCAATAATATGGGTGATAGATATGTTGAGATGGTTCATGATGCATTTAATGAAACATTGGTTTTTGATAACCAAGATATTAATGATCACAGTTATCAAAATCTGGATGAACCAAACGAGGAGACAGTAAATGTTTTAAAACATGTTGGAAGCAACAAAAAATCCATTGTATGATGAGCTCTCGCAATTATCTTTAGTTGCTTGGTACATGAACTTGAAAGCATATTTCAATATGGCTGAAAAATGCGTCGATTGTTGCGCTAGTTAATTATGAAGTATTTGCTAGACGAAAATCAAGCAACATGTTAATATTACAAAACAAAGAAACTAATGCATAATTTATGTCTCTCATTTAATACAACTGACGTGTGTATAAAAAATTGTATGATCTTCTGGAAAGAAGATGAAAAATGGGATAAATGTAGATTTTATGAAGCACATCGATATAAGCGTAGCGACGGACAAATAAAACACCATACAATCGTATGTGGTATTTGTCGGGGCGAAGAGATTAAAGAGAATGTATCAGACTAGGAAGATTCCTAAAAAAATGAGATGACACGCAAAGCATGAGTCAGAGGCCAGAACAATGATTCATCCATCAAATGCAAAATGGAAAGAAAAATTCAGCATCTACATCCTCGATTTGCTGGAGAACCAAGAAATGTTTACCTTGGATTGTGTACGAATGGATTTAAATTGTTTGGTATGTCACAAAATCATTCGCTATGACATGTGATTATGACTCCCTATAACTTGCCTCAAGATAAGTGTATGAGTAAAGAATTTTATTTCTGATAATTTTGAATTCTGGGCTGAAGCATCCACGAGCAAGTCTTGATGTTTTCCTCCGATCCTTTATTGATAAGTTAAATAAATTTTGGTCTACTGGAGTTGAGGCTATGATATATCAAACAAACAAATTTTTAACTTAAAAGCAGAACTAATGTGGACGAACAGTGACTTTCCAGCATATGCCATGCTGTCAGGATAGACCACACATGGTAGATGATCATGTCCAATATGCATGAAAGATACAAAGGCATTTCAACTGTCAAATGGAAGGAATACATGTTGGTTTGATTTTAATCGGAGATATCTACCAACAGACCATCCATCACAGAAGAATAAAAAGAATTTTCTAAAAGGGAAACATGCTTTGGATGATTATCCACCCGTGTCTTTGACCGGTGCGCAAGTATTTACTAGCGAATTATGCAAGTGACTCCGTAGAAAACATCTGTATGAGGTGGGAATGGTCACGAGGTAAAGAACCTGGGATATGGTAAGACGCATCATTGGCACAAAGAAAGCTTATTTTGGGAGTTACCATACTAGATGAACTTAAATATACGACATAATCATGATGTCATGCATATAGAGAAGAATTTCGTTGATAATATCTTGTATACCGTCATGAATGACAAAGACATATCGAAATAAACAAAGAAATTGAGAATGGATTTGGCATGATTTTGTTCAAGGAAAGAGTTTCATCTCGATGCTCGTGGAAGAGCTCATATTCCTATATTTCGATTGTCCCCAGTTGCGAAGGAACACTTATTGGAATGTGTAAAAACTAAAGTCAGATTCCCGAATGCATCAGACCTAGCTAGATTCGTAGATATGGATGAAGGGAAGTTTTCAGGTATGAAGAGTCATGACTGCCATGTATTTATGGAGCGGTTGCTTCTGTTCATTTTTGCAGAACTCTTACCTCGAAACGTACATCTTGCTCTGTCTAGTATGTATATTTAATATTAATCATATTCCATTAGTAATATATATCTTTCGTGTTAAAAATAATACTGATCAATTTTTTTATTATTGAGTTTAGGCATTGGAAGCCTTTTTCAGGACTTGTGTTCAAGATCTCTGCAACAAAACCATGTGCAAATTATGAAGGAAAACATAGTTATAATTTAATGCAATTTAGAGAAGACCTTTCCACAGAGCTTTTTCGGTTAATGGAGCATCTCCCCGTACATCTGCCATACGAAGTCAAACTTGGTGGGCCTGTACAATATATGTAGATGTATCCTTTCAAAAGGTTTTTGAATAAATTGATAAGCAAGACGAAAAACAAAAGATATGCAGCTGGATCAACCTTGGAATTGTATGTGAATGATGAAATTTCATATTTCTCTGAGCACTACTTTACCGCGAATATATAAACAAACACAAGGTAATTTTTATAACATACATACTTGTAAAGCATGTGTAAATCATATTATAATTTTAATTTGTGTATTCGCGTTATATATATAGTTCAAGTAGATTTGACGAAGGTGAAGCCCATGTTTATCTTTTTGTTGATATACCAAATATATTCAACCATGTAGGTCGTGGGAGTGCAAAATGTAAGAGATTACCATAACTTTCAGCCACTTGTGAGGTATTTTTCTCTTTCCAAAATACTATATGATATAGTTTAATATATATATATATATATATAAACAACTACATTAAACTATATCATATAGTATTTTGGAAGAGAAAATACCTATTTGAAGCTCAGATTCATTTCACGTATCCAACTCTAACTAAATATGAAGTTTCAATGAAAAGAGACGAAGAATTTCATATGCGGGTTAGAGAGTATGTAAGTATACATTAATTCTCGATGTGTGTTCAATATATAGTTTCTTGTAATATTCTGATATGTATTATAAATTAATATGCCAAAACATGTGCGTTTAAGAAATGGGACAACCGAGGTGTGTCCTCTCTGGGTTCAGGAGTTAGTTCAAGGCAATGACTTAGCCCATATATTATACGAGAGGGTATATGTTCCATACACGAAATCATCGAAGAAATATATATAACTACGAAATATATGTGAAAGAAGAAAATTATGCATATGCATCTGATGAAAATGATTTTTATGGTAACATAACATATATCATGCAGTTAGAGTACCCATGATTGGTGCATTTGAAGATCAATTTTTTTAAATTTGAGTGGTATCGGTAAAGGAACGAGAAGGAGCAGCGATGGTGTTATAGACGGTCTTGCATTTGGAAAATATTACAAATATGAACATTTTATTTTTGGTAATTATTATTTAACTTTGATTATTATTATGAATGAATTCATTTTTACTTAATTGATTTATAATTTCAGCTTATCAAGGCGATCATATTTGCTATGTACCATACCCATGTACAAAACACTTGAAGAAAGCATGCCTCAATGTTATTAAAGTCAATCCGCGTGGAAATATTTCAGGAGCTTATAAAGACATACAACTACCTACTCTTTTGCAACATGAAAACGACGTTGATATCGAAATCGATATGATTTAAGAGGTTGTCGTGGTTAATTTAGCAGATGGATCAAGAGGAAGAGAAGATATTAATTTCATCGTTGAAGATGAGGAACCAGATAATGAATTTCTTTGTAATTTATTGACTTCTAATGATGATGATGAGAAAGCTGATGATGAACAAAACATTTTGTGTTCTAAATCTTATCCAATCGACTTAATCTAATCTCTTTTATATATTTATAGATTTCTAATTGGAAACAATTATTTAGTTATAAACCAAACCATGGTTTAAGTTATATATTTATAGGAAGTAATAAATAAAACATGCTTATATTAAATTATTTGTTAACTAATATCGAATATGTTACAATGGCTTATTGGTTCTACATAATTACATTTATTTCACTCGACCCTAACAGACCAGGGTTCGAACTCCCTCAGCGGTTTTAAGGCTTTAGTCGCACTAGAGTTGTAAAAGTGTGATTCCAGTGCGAGTATTAGTGCTTCACATAGATCGGTGACGTGGAGACAATAATATGCTTATTGTAGTTGTACCGGAGTCGAAAAAGTGAGACTCAAGTGTGACCACACATTTTTTAGGGTAACCCTTATACATATTATGCGACTTATACGTGACTGTGTGGGTTTAACCCTAGTCGCATATCTCCGACTACTCTAGGACTGCAATGGGACTATGTTTTACATAATTACTTTGTTAAACCATTTGTAAATATTCTAATTGCTTCATGTACTATATAATTCATATGAATTCACAAAAAATTACAAAACTTCAGTTATTTGATTTTTAAAAAATAAACAATCTACCATTAATGTTAGATAACTACTAGATAAGCATTACACTTACCGAAAACTTTATCCATTCAAGTTAATCATATTTCATTTAGATATCTTTCTATTTCAAATTACATGGTTAAAAGTATTTAAATATTAAAACTTAAACACTAATCGTTCTTTTATAATTTGGACAACGGTTTTTAAGAACATAAACCAAACCATTATTAAGTAATAAATAGAATCCCCTTATTAAAAACTATATGTAAACATATTCCGAATGATATGATGGCTCAGTGGTTGTGCATAGTTTCCTTGGTTTACTTGTATTCCCACAAACGATGGTTCAAATCTCGTCAAGGTTTATATTGTGTTCTTACATAGTTGCGCCGAAGTCGTAAAAGTGCGACTACAAATGCTTCACTTGGATCGATGACATGGAGACATAACGAATTCAATGTAGTCGCACCAAAGTCGCAAAAGTGCGACTACAATGCTACTACGAATTCAAACTATTGTTGGTTTTGATATTTACTTGTAAGTTAATGGAGTCGCACTGGAGTCACACTTTTTCGATTCAAGTGCTACTCCAATTAATTTGAAACCATTGGTTTTTATCCTCCTAAATGTTTTGAAAATATTTGAAGACGCACCGTAATCGCAAAATTGCAACTCCTGTTCGACTCCTTAGGGTTTTGAGATAGAGCGACTACAGTGCCACGTTACTTGTAGTTGCACTATCTGAATCATCTTTTTCCCCGAGACTCTCTCCTGCATTTTCACGCGATTTTCATTTAAGAACTTGCAAATCCTCTCAATTGAAGGCGAATCTATGTCCGAAAAAAGTGGAAAGAGTGGAAGGAGCAGGCGAGGAGGAGGTCGTGGCTCACCGAGGTCATCCTTGAATTCGACACGGTTGGGCCCGAAATACACATTGATTTAGCATCTGGTTCCGTCGTGGGAAAATGATAGCACCGACCGACCTTTAGTGAGGCCGCCAACATTGGTCCAGACCCACTTGTTTCCTTCCTCGCCGATGAATTAATTCTCGTTCTCTGCGGTTCAACCAATGGCCGAGATGCAACCGTGGCCGGGATCATCGCCAGAGATGTGGTTCGCATTGACGATGCACACTCCGCAGCCGCAGCAGCATGCTCCTCCTCCTCTGGCAAAGCATGCCATCCCGAAGACCGAGGCACCAATGATCTTGTTAAACATTCTGCTCACTATGTTGGCCATGCACAATTGCAGGTTCTATCTTCGGTCACGATCAAAAATAGTATTTGGTAAGAAAAAGTTAATTGAATATTATAATTTATTAGAATTATTAGAACGATTTAATATACTTAAAATGATTTTATGTATTTTAGAATGATTTTAGATATTTTAGAATGATTTTAGATAATTTCAGAATGATTTTGGAATTATTAATGAATTTTAAAATGATTTTTGAATTTTAGAATGATTTTCGATTTTTTGTAATGAAGTGAAAATTTTAATGAATATTAAAATTGTTAATGAATTTTCAATTTTCAATTTTTTAAAAAGTTAATAATGCTTTTAAAATTATTTATAATTTTTACAATATTTATGATATTTCAAGGCTTGATCATGATGAAGGCGTTTTAACTTGTGCCATCTCGACGCTATTAAAGGAAAAATTCGATGGTCCTTATTATAGTTGGACAGTTATCCTTTTAGACGTTTATAATCCTTACTTCTCCCAATTCACGGTACGTTATAATTTTTTTTAATACAATTAGTTGCTATTCAATTTTATTTACACTTTTTATAATATGGCTTTTATTATATGAAGTTATCCTATAATTGGGATCCGACTATCAGTGAATTAATGCCCGAAGAATTTGACAAGGTTTGCATCTGCTGGATGAAAGGCAATGTCTCTCGGGTGAAGAGAGAAGGGAAATGTCTCAGGTGGATTAGGGAGTCATTGTGGGCTACTATGTGGTAGCATTGGGACGCCGAGGAATCTCTAGAGAAGAGTAGAATGCTTCCAACTCTCAGAACTCTTAACGAGATGAATTCAGTGTCCACAAACATTTGTTGGGCCAAAAAGCGTATCTTATTGTTTAACAAGAAATGATAAGTTGTTTTAAATGTTTTTTTAATATAACATGATTAATTATAGTATGTATTTTTGAATTTTCAATGTAGACGTGTGCGCAAGGAAGACCAGTCCATATCAGTGAAGTATTCATCAAGACCCACACAAGGCTAGACGGGTCATATGTGGATTTGAAGGCTCATAGAGTAGGTGAAAACTTTGACAAGGTCGTACAAGAGAATGTGTCTCAGATGGATCCCGCTGAAGCCTCAAATGACACTTCTCTACCTGCAAAGCAAATGAATGAAGTGTCAGAACGCCCAACATGCCTACTAATTACTCCTTGACTAGATGTGTCACCGACCCGCCACACCAGTCCCGACTCCCCCCCCCCCCCCCCCAACAACTNTTTTGATTTGATTTTTGTTCCAGTAGACTTATGAACTTATGTTATTGATTTTAATGTTTAATTCAAGTTTTTAGTTTTAATTTCAATATTTTATTATTAATAATTTAATTAGTAATTCCCTATTAAAAATTACATATTAATTTTTCGTTAAAATTCCATTAATGGAGTCGTACATTAGTTGCAGATACTTGCGACTCATTTGTGACTCCGGCTTAGCACGAGTCGTAGTGTAATTGCAAAAAGAGCAATTACACTGTGACTCCGTATGTCGGGCAAAGTCGCACTAGAGTCGTAACTCCCAATCGACGACTAGTATGCAGTCAAACTAGAGTCGCAGTGGTGACTCCGTTGCCACTCTTGGTTTGCGTCTACAACTTAGTATCAAATATCTTCAACTCCACTACAACTACATGTGAGACGAAATAAGGACATTGCAAATTAGTCGTAGTAGTTGCAAAAATGGGTGACTACACTTAATCTACGACTAATGTGGCAGTTGCTAATACGAGTTGCACTTTTGGGACTTAACTTTATTGTTGCATATCAGTCTCAGTATAGCGACTAGAGAGCGACCAGGCGCATTTGCGACTACATGTTTGTAACTGCACAGTGGAGTCGCACATTAGTCACAATATGGCAATTTGCGACTGATGTGAGACTCTCACTGTAGTCGCAAACGCATGTTTTTGTAGTGTGCAGAAATCTTGAACACAAGTCTTGGAAAAAACTTCTAATACCTAGTCAATAATAAAAAAAATTGATGTGTATTATTTTTAAACATGAAAGATATTACTCTCTGAAAACATAAATTATTAAATGTACGTACCAAATAGATCAAGATGTAAGTTTCGAGGTAAGAGTTCCGTAAAAATGAACGTAAGCAACTGCTCCATAAATACATGACAGTCGTGACTCTTCATACCTAAAAACTTCCCTCCATCTATATCAACACAATTAGCTAGGTCTGACGCATAATCATCCGAGAATCTAAATTTACTTTTGACACATTCCATTAAGCGTTCCTTGGCAACTAGGGACAATCGAAAGATAGGAATACAAGCTCTTACCCGAGCATCTAGATGCAACTCTTTCCTTGAACATAATCGTGCCAAATCCATTCTCGTTTTTTTTGTGTCTTTTGATTTGTCTTTGTCATTCAAACGGTATGCAAGATGTTATCAAATAAATTCTTTTCTATATGCATGACATCAAGATTATGTCGTAGATTTAAGTTTGTCTAGTATGACAACTCCCGAAATACGCTTTCTTTGTGCCAATTATGCGTCTTACCATGTATGGACTTCTTTATCTCGTGAGCATTCCCACCACATACAAATGTTTTTCGTGGATTGACTTGCATAATTCGCTCGTAATAAACTTGCGAACCAATTGGAAATTCAGGTAGATAAACATACAAAGCGTGTTCCCTTTAATAAAATTTGTTTAATTCTTCCGTAATGGATGCCGTGGAGGAAGATATCGCCAATGACAATCAAATCAACATGTGTTCCTTCCAATTGGCAGCTAAAATGCCTTTGTATCTTCTATGCATATTATACATGATAACCTATTGTGGGACGTCCATCTTGAGATCATGCAATATGTTGGAAAGTCAGTGATCATCCACATTAGTATTGCTTTTAAGTTAAAATTCTGTCTGGTTGATATAATGTATGTCTCAACTCTAGTAGACCAAAGCTCTTTTAACTCATCGATCAAAGGTCGGAGGAAAACATCAAAACTTATTCGTGGATGCTTTGGCTTAGAATTCAAAATTGACAGAAATAAATGTTCTATACTTATACACATAACTGGGGGCAAGTTATACGGAGTCATAACCATAAGACATAGAGAATGATTATGTGACATTCCAAACAGATTAAATCCATTGGTGCACAATCCGAGTGACAACGCTTCTTGGTTCTGCAACAAAGCTAAGATGTAGATGCTGAAAGTTTTTCCATTCCGCTATATCTGCACTAGTAAAATTTATGTATATAGCCACGGAAAAGCCACAAAATTTTTCGTAGCTGAAAGGCAAACCCACAAAAAAGCAACGAATTATTTCGTGATTAAAACAAAATAGCCACAAATTTGCCACAAAATGTGTTTGGGGCTAATATAGCCACGATAAAGCCACGAAATGTGTTCATGGCTAAGCAAAATAGCCACGAATAAGCCACGGAAACTTTCAAAACGAAATTAAAACCCTAAACTCTCAACTTTTAAACTCTAACCATTAAATCTAAACACTAAACTAAAAACTCAAAACCTAAAATTCAAAACTATAAATTATATATTTTAAACCCCAAACTCTAAAACTCTAATCTCTTACTATAAACTCAACTCTAAATCATATACTTTAAATCCTAAATCATAAACCCAAAATTCTAAACACTAAATCATATATTCTAAACTCTAAAACTCTAACTCTTAAATAAACTATAAACCCTAAACCACAAAGGAACTAAATAAAAAAAATAATATAACAAAAATAAATATTTAGATAAAAATAAATTAAAAATTGAAACTATTTAAAAAGAATGTATAAATATGGAACAAAATGAATAAATATGAGCAAAATAAATTCTAAACTAAAACTATTAAAAAATAATGAATAAATATTTAGAGCAAAATAAATTGATAATTGATATTTGCAAATATTATAAAATAATATTTAAATATATAGATCAAAATAAATTGAAAAATAAACTATTAAAAATAATTAAATCGAGGAGGTGAGCAATGAGATGATATTATATGATGTATTACTCTTATCAAACCCTTATCATTTCAAAATAATCATCTTCCCATATATATATACAAGAATATACTAAGCATAATTGTATAATTAAATTATACATAATCCGAATCGATTTAAACCGATAAATTTTAAAACGTTTGATAAACAGACTTTTTACTTAACCGAACTAAAACTATAAGAACCAAATAAACCGAAGCACAAATAATCCGAACCAAACTAAACCAATAAATAATTTATCTGCATATGGTCACACTATCAATAACATCACACTTGCATATCGATTAAATCCGAGCCAAACCAATTATAACCAAAACAAATAAAACTAAAACGATTTTAATCAAGGTAGCAATATATTATAGTTATGCTAAAACTGTACAAGAATTTCACATTGGTCCAATGTTCACCACGCATTTGTGTGGTTCTTCAAACCAAGGTTTGAACCCTCCATCACGCAATTGTGTTATTTAATTTCCATTTCCACCTGGGGTGGCACAACATCGATTGGCGTAGTCGCATCGTCCACCGGCGTTAAGGGAGTGTTCACCGGTGACGTAGATTCACCGGCGACGACCGGCCACCGGCAGTAGCAGTCCATGGTTCTTAATTTTCTAGTATTTTAATAATTAATACATAATTTTTATTTTTTTAATTCATATCCACGGAAAACCCACGAAAAGAGTTCGTGGCAAGGAATACCCACAAATATTTTCGTAGTAATTCAGTGGCTTTTCCGTGGCAAACTTACCACAAAATAGCCATGAATATGGTCTAGCCACGAAGTTATACCCACAAATTTATTTTCGTGGCTGATTCGTGGCTAAGTCTCTATAGCCACAAAAAAACTCTTATACCCACAAAAATTGGCGTGTCTATAGCTGTGTTTTTACTATTTTGGATGAATCATTGTTTCGTCCTCTGACTCATGCTCTGTGCGTCATCTCATTGCTTTAACATTCTTCTCGGTCTGATACAGTCTTTTTAATTTTCCCCCACCGACAAATACTGCATACTGTCGCTACACTTATACCTAGTGCTTGACAAATTTTACTTTTTTCCCATTTTTCATATTCTTTCCAAAAGAGCATAAAATTGGTGATACACACATCAATTGTATGTTATGGGAGACCTAAATTATGCATCCATTTCTCTGTCTCGTAATATGAACTCGTCGCTTGGTTTTTGTTCTGGCAAAATCTTCGTAAGTAGATGAGCCCAACTGTCTACACATTTTTCAATCATATTATAATCTACCTTCAAGTTCATGTACTGAGACGCTAAAAATAACTGCGAGTGCCCTTCATGACAGCCATCATATAATGGATTTTTTGTTGCTTCCAATATGTTGTAAAAATTCATTGTCTCCTCGTTTGGACGCCCCTCCTTGTTTGGTTCTTTCGAATTTTGATAACCTTGATCACTAATATGATCTTGTTATTAAGGACCAAAGTTTCATAAAATGCATCATAAACCATCTCCACATATCTATCACCCATATTATTACCAACATCTTCTTGATCACCACAACTTGGTTGATTATTAAATGCATCATGAACCATCTAAACATATCTACACCAAACGTAAAAAAAATTTGCATAAGTCCTCTACTATACAGATACGTCCAAATTTACATCTCGTAAGAAATTTCTCGTTCTTGCAACTACTACAAGAACGGTGAAACTTACCCCTGCTACTTTGCGCAATTGGTTGATTGCTTGTCATATTCATGAATTCTTCTACTCTGGCAATAAACTCGACATAAATGTTATTTGTCGATTTGTCGGTACATCTACTCTCCCAAATTCAAGTAACTATAAGGATTTTTCATAAAAAAAATTTGTAATCAATCTCTTTAAGTTTTTTTTTGTTTGCAAAACACTTTTGATCATGAGTGTATATATAGATAAAATTTGCGACTACATTTGCGACTCCATTAGGAGTGGCAAATTATAAGTACACCAACCAAATCACAATTTTAATGTGTTTTAATCAATTTTTGCAACTAAACTACAGCTACACTGCCACTCTTATTAAAGTCGTTCATGCACATTCATGCACATACAACACATAGTCTCTTAGTAGTCACAAAAATTCAGACTCTACGTCCTCCGTCGCATATATAGTCGTATATTTGTGACCACAAGCCTGGAGTCCCACTTTTGGAACTATTTTGCGACTACTTGTTTGTAGTGTTAAAGTAGTTGCACTAGAGTCACATATAGTCGCAAATATAAGAGACTATGAACGGAGTCGCAAACTGTAGTCGGAAATCGTGTGTTTTCTTGTAGCGTATATATATGCACTACAAGAAAATAACAAGAATTCTAACGTGGTGATTTGCCGTTGGAAATTTCCGACGGATATCCATTAACGGTAACCTTTTTAAAATGTTACAAAATCCGACCAAATTTGCGATGGGAAACGGCATGTTAGTTATCTGTTAGACAATTCCGACAAAATTCTGATGGTTTATATCTGTTACTCATTTCTGCCGAGCTTTAAATTGTTTTCCAACGACTTAATTTTATTTGAAGTACGAAGACGAAAACATATACCGAGGGATGTTGAGGAAGAACACATAACCGAGGAGCCGAATTTAAAATCTCGCCATTCTTCGATATGTTGGATGCAACAAAGTTTCCTCTATACCTAGGATGCACAGAGGGCATTTCACCATTGTTAGCAACAAGCATATTGATGACAAAGAAGACAAACCATAACTTGAGAGAGGAAGTTATGGACGGTTTTGCAGAATTTGTGAAAGGCATTCTACCATTAGATAATTTGGCATCATCATCATTCTATGAGGTACATAAGCTCGTGAAGGGGTTATGATTATCATATCAGATGAATGATTTTCGTGAGCATAATTGTATGTTATTTTAGAGAAAAAATTATAATAGAAAGACGTGCAAGTTTTTTCGTCATCTCCAGTATACAGAAACTGGTGGCAGAGTTTCTATCTCATTCAAGAGAATGTGGTATTTGTCATTAACAGAGTGTCTGAAGATATTGTATCAATCACATCAGACAGACGTATGTATGAGATGACATGTCGAACACACAAGCATTTTCTATCAACGTATCCAATGTTTTTGTACGAGAGAAGGAACGTGTACCTAGGTCTGAGCATGAATGGTTTTAATTCTTTCAGGAAGCACAAGAAACACTATTCGCTTTGGCCAGTCATCGTGACACCGTGCAAGTTGTATTCCTCATGATTTTGGTATATGGATTAGATCATCCAAATAAGGCCTCATATGTGTTTTTATAACGTCTGATATATGAGTTATAAATGTTATGGCAGTATGGTATCGAGACGTACAATGTTTCAACATAACATAATTTTGTTATGAGGGTGGTACTCATGTGCAAAATCAGTGATTTCCGAGAATATGAAATGTTATCAGGATGGAACACACATTAGAGGTTAGCATGTTCGTATTGTCAAGATGTTACAGATGTGTTTCAGCTGAAAAGTAGAGGAAATACGAGATGTTTTTATTGACATAGGCAATTTCTTCTGATAGACTATCCTTATTAAAACATCATTGCTCTGATTATGAAGAACAAAAAAAAGGCTATGATGGGCCACCTCCATTAACGAGAACTCATGATTAGACTTGGCGGCCACATGCTTGTGTTCCACACTTCATATCAATGGCAAACGAAAAATTACCCGTGACATAGTTTAAGTTGAGTAAGAAAGCAAGACAAGATTTCTTCGACTAGATAATCCATAACATCAAATTCCGTGATGGTTGTCCTTCTAACCTCAAGAACTGTTGATATATGTGATTTTTGGTGCCTTTTTACCCATCTTTTATGATCATTTTAGCATAGATTAGGAAGCATTAGAGTCTTTTAGGCTTGCATATTGTGTATAATATGCATTTCAGGTGATTAGAGGAGACCACACATCAATTGAGAGCATCAAGGACCAAAAGAATCAAGAATTAGCCATTTCCAGGCCCTA
>OVAU01000840.1:0-10901 GCA_900406315.1 Biscutella laevigata subsp. laevigata
GTACGGGACTTACGGAGGGCAACGGAACCTGACCCGAGAGAATTCGCCGGAGAAAAGGAGCTCCAAGACGAAAACCTCACGTAGACAAAGAAGAATCTTCACAGATCCGAAAACCACACCTGTCGCAAGAGCACCTAAACACCCAAACCACTGTACAAGCAAGAAGAAGGAGCAAAGGGGAAAGGAGGAGACCGGTGGTGGTGCTAAAGGAGCCACCGACCACCAGTCTCAGAGATTAAAAATCAGATCTAGGTCAAGGAAAGAAGGAAGAAGAAATCNAAGAAGAAGAAATCGCAGGGGAAGAGAGAGGGGAGTTTCGCCGTTTAAGATCTAGTTCCGATATAATCTCAACTGTTAAACCTTTTTTACCGTTCAACCCAACTCAAGAATTTGTTCAATACGGTGCCACTACATTAGGATTTCAAGACATCTGAACATGATTGATTGCATATACAATGGCACGAGGAGTCAGACGTTTCAACTACAATTATATCTATCTTAATTCTGTATTGCCAAATTGAATTCCTGATCCCATAAATTAATGTTAAAATTCTTTGCCGACAAAAAAAAAATATCCTTTATGACCGTACGTGTTTAACAATTTATCTTTCTCTCTCTCTTTCAGTTCTCCGACAATGAACGATTTCTTAAAGGTTTGCCTTTATCTTTTCCTCTCTCTTTCAATTTCGACATTACGTAATCACGACAATTTATGTTCTATATCTAAACAAAAGTGACGAATTTTTTATTTTATTCGTAGAAATAAGAAAAATTCTTTATTATTTTTCGGTTTTTTTTCAATTAAAAAGTTAAAATTTGAACTCCAACATATTTGTTTATTGGTGGTATTTTATTTTACGGTTGTTATATGTCTTATTAATGCTCCCTTTCTTTTCTAAATGATTATATTAGTAGAAAATAGAAACTTAAGCATAAAATTGAAGAACAGACACCCCATTATATAATAAAACAAAATATACATAACAACCTGAAAATGTAGAATAGACAGAACTATAAACTTGGAGAGAAAAGGCCAAAAAGGAAAAAAAATTATGATGATGATCGTCTAAGAACTTCCACTGTCCCAGTTTTCTTCGATAGTCATGCATGTCCTAAATGTGGGCACCCTAAATTAGACATATAAAAACATTAACTCCTTTTTTAATGTTTTTATAAAATGTTTTTTAAATACGGAACCCAATTAGATTATTCTTCCTATACCTCAATAAATATATTGATTATGAAACTTGTCGCTTCGGCGAAGCTAGACGGAGGAGTAATTAGTTTGATCGAAGATCAAGTCACTAGCGAGTAATCCTTGGAGAATATCTTCCAAGTCTTCAAACTTATCCTCGTTCTGCATCTGAAAAAGAACATCATATGATTGAATTACTTTTAGAGTAATAATAATTAAAAAAAATAGACCCAATAAACAGCTTTATAATCGTATGATTTGGGTTAATGTACGTTTCATGCCTGTTGGGGCAGAAATAATCCTGCTAGATGAATCACTTATAAACATACTAAAAGAAGAAGTATTAGGTTAAGATTTCGATTCTACGTAAATTATAAAAAAGAATCTTTTAATATTCTTACCTCGTAGGTGTTGAAAATCGTCGGATTCTCCTCCATCGCAGGGGAAGCCTCTCCAGCAACATTGGTTGGTAGAGAACTTGTCCTCTTAGTTATTTTACATAGCACAAAAGCGTCCTACACATTTCATAGGTATCCATAATATATATTATATGAAACTGATCAATATGTAATTAGTAGGATCGATCGGCTTTGAAATAATTTTCTTATATATGTTTGTGTGGTTAAATATACCTTGTTGGGATGGTCGATAGATGAATGAAATTCATGGATAGTCCAAGTGCTCCTATGTCTACTTAGCGGATCTGTGACCGAAGACGATGATCCTTTCTTCTCTTTGTAAACAAGATATTTCTTGAACCCTACGATGTTACCATCAGTGTCCTTCACCGGAATGTCTTTCCCGGTAATTCTCCAAGAACCGCTTCTCGGCGACCTCTTTGTTCGTCCACATTTCCCCTTTAATTTCTTTACAGGAGAAATCACATGCCAAGTGTGAGTCGACTGCTTCCTCGTCAAATCTTTCATATATATAAAAGCCAAGAAATATATATAAGTTCATACACAGTAAACAAAAATGTCTCTTACGTAAAAGAATTATTAGAATGAAAGAATCAAATTCTCATTAACCAAATAAAGATCCGATTACATGAGTTTATAAAGAGGAGAACAAGTGCAGAGCAAGAATAACGAACATAACAGAAAGGAAGAAACGAAGTCGTTTTAGACTAAGTGTAGTAGAGAGGCAAAACGACGCCGTATTTGTATAACGAATATAACGGATTTTGGTGAGCTCTGTACAAACTGCAGCAGAGGAAGATTGGTGTGATCTAATAAGAATGTTTTTAAAACTTATTAACCTGGGATTTCTGGTGGTTCGTGTTCGCATATGTTAACTTCATTTATTTCGTTTTCAATCTCTGGATCCTCGATTTTGCTGTTCAGATAACGGACGATGAGCTCGTGACCAGGTGGATTGAAAGACATATGGTTAGAAGAATATATATATTTTTTGTAATGATGAGAAAATGTTTTATGAACTATGGATGAATGTATTGGTGAGTAAGTGAAGCTCGATCTTTTTTTTTTATATAAGCTCTCGAAAAAACTTGTAAGACTGTAATTAATTAAATTGCATTACTATTATTTTTAATTTTCCACGTCGTTATTTGATGTCATGACTCATGTACCCTTTCAAATTATTTGATGTGGAAAATGTTAAATAAGCAATATTGGACAATCGAGATCTGTTTTGTCGTTTGTGGTGTTCTTGTGGGACGTCTGTTGTGTTTTTTTTCGCTCTCGTGATGAGATATATAGGTATCTTTGTCTCATGGGATTTGAAAATTACATGAGAAAACAAGACTTATATATCTTATATATACAATATATTGTTATTTATTATTCAAAGTCTTGATGTAATTTTAAAAGGAATTGACTTGTAAATGAAAACCATATGTTACCATTCGTGTGGTGATAAGGCTAGCTATTATTTAGGAACCGTGTGGAGACCACCACACGAAAACTTGTAAATGAGAAGTCACAACTTTCGGTTAAATTGGTTTGTAGAATCCATCGAAAAAGTGAACTTCTTCTTTTAACAAACAAAAGGGATCAAGTGGAGATAGTTTCATGTACCCTTAATTTTTGTCTTTGTTAGGCACTTTTTTTTTTTTTTTTTTTATAATAGTTATATCATTTACTTATGGGTTAAACCCAGATTGAAAGGGAGTTTGTTTACAACAGTCACATGAATGAACAACCACAACATAGATATGAAAGAGGGATAAAGCGTAAATAGAATTTCGAGCAGATGTTCCAAGAATAATCTATGGTGGTTCAAAGTATCTAAACCAATATGTAAGGTAACTCCTATCCTGGCGTGCTCTCGTTCCGACAGCCAAACGGCGAGATATGGACTTGTCAATGGATAGTAGCTTGCTCTTCATGGTAGTACGAACTGACCTGATAATAACCTGAATAGGCACACTTGGTATAGAGTGAATCCTTGCATTTCTCTCCCTCCACACTTCATAGATAATAGATTGAGCCGCGAGCTTGCAAATGGTTTTAAGTGGTTTTGGTCCCCTGAAGCTTCCTAGCCAATCAACCATAAGTGTTCTATTAATGGGAAACCCCATTCTTGCATGATAGAAAAATCTGCTCCACAAGGCATCTGAGATTGGACATTCAAAAAAGAGATGCATTTTTGTCTCATCCAAGGCACTACACATAGGGCATATTTGAGGAACTTGTAAACCCCATCTACGCAGCCTATCCCTTGTTGGTAACCTATCCAAGATGAAAAGCCAAAAGAGGAAGGCATGCTTTGGAATATTATATGTAAACCAAACAATTTGGTTCCATGCCACCGCATTACCACTTGGAACCAAGGACCGCCAAGTTTGAGAAGAAGCGAATTGAGCAGGAGGCAGTATATGGTCATTGCGCCAAAGAACCTTTGTTAGGCACTTTCTCTTGCACATGATCACTTTTCTTTTTGCACAAATTGTATCATATATTATATGACACTACTCCAATTCACACGTTGTTTCATCTTTATATGCATATACGAAACTGATTCATATTCTAGGAAATGTTACAAATGTATATAGTGAGTAGTGACACTGACGACGCAGTCAGTTAATGTATGTGTGATTTTAGAATATATACTTTTGTAGCCACTGAGTGTGGCTATTTTTCATTTTTTTTTTAACGGTCGATCATGGGACCATGCACCCATCTCTCCCTTGACGCAGCCACTGAGTGTGTGACTATGTTTCATATTTTTGTATCTCTTACATTGCTCACTATTGTATCTAAACACAAACTTAATTTAGACGTTGTCATAATCTGAATTGATAACGCTTTGATATTGGATTTTTTTTATTTTACTATATTTAAGTAAACCGTTTACATCAACATTTTAATATTTATATATTTTGCTTAAGCTCCTCGGCAGGTGATTCAGAATATCAAACACGCTTAATTAGCCAAAATAAACTGAAATAATTGATTTTCTATATCTATCATAGAAGGTGTTAGTTATTTTTTTAATATTTTTTCTATATCCATCCATGTATTCTTAACAATATTTTAATATTATTTACACTAATCTCAATAATTAAAAACTCCAAAATCATTTTTATTAAATTCTCCCTCCATTGGTAGATACTCATTAAGGGGTTCTTACAAATAAATAAATTAAATTCATTAATATTAGACACATTATTAATACTACATTAAATTATTGAAACACACCTGAGATAAAAGCATATAAGAGAACATATTAAAATTTTAACGGAGATAAACGAAGATTGTTATCTTAATTTGTTTTGAATTTTTGCCATAGATGCTCCACCAAATCCGCTTTTAGTTGATCCGCTTCTGATTTGGTCTAAACCCAAAAAAATAGTAGAAATACACTAAGATAAAAGAAAAAAAATCAAATATTCGGTTCGGTTCGGTATAGTCAATTTTCGGATATTTTATATTATTTGCATTGGAATTGGTTAGGTTTCGGTACGGTTATTCGATTTTTTGATCCAAAATACCCAATCTGATTTTTTAGTTCACTATATATATTATGAATATATATATTATGAATATATATTTATTTTTTGGATATTTGTTTGGTTTTCGGTTATTACCCAAACCGATATCTTCAAACACTATTATTCGATTTTTGTATTTTTTCCCTTTCCAATCACAAAGTGACGCGTATGGGGTTCTAAAGAGTATCTGAAAATTCTTATTAAGAACCGGTTCTAAAGAGTATATGAAAATTTAATTATATTTAGATTTATTAGAATGTTCTTTAATTAATAATTATCATTTATAGAGTAATTCGACTGAATTTTAAATAATTATTTTTATTAAAAAGATTAGATAGAATACATGTTTATTTGAATAAATTAATTTTTTATTTAAAAATTAAAATAAGTTTTTTTTTGGTTTTGAATGAGTTAAATATTTATTTAAATTATAAATATTTTTTTTATTAAGAATATATTGTTTGACAACATGAATAATAATAATATTCTCGGTTAAAAAAATATCTTGTTAAAAAAATAAGAATATGGATTCGTTATCATGATTTTGACTAAAAGTAAATCATAATAAAAAAATGTAAACCTGTTAGCATTAGGTTATGTAGTTCTAAAATCGAGAATATGATTATCTTGTTAAAATAAATAACTAAAAATAAAACATTGTAAATATCTTTTTTTCTGCTAAAAATATTGTTTAATAATATAAATAATAATAATTAATTAAAAATATTTAGATATAAAAGTGGTTTGGATATACTTGATAAAAGTTTGAATTATTATTTCGTTGTTATTTTTAGATTCAAGTAAATATAAAATGTATTAGTTAAAATTTAATTAAGAAGTATTTGACAACATAATTAATAACAAATAGTTAAAAAATAAAATATAAAAGTGTTTGGTAACCGATTTAAAATTTAAAATTTTAAGAGAAAAAATAAATAATAAAAATTGTATGTTTGACACATTAGCTTTAACATTTCTCTTAATAAAAAATTGTAATACTATATATTTAGTTATTGGTGTAAGCAACACTTATATATATACCAAAAAATTGTTTCATAATTACATAATCAAAACGGTAAACATTTAAGAAATGTAGCTAAGATCATTTCCAACCCTAAAAAATCCGAAGTATCTTAGATTAAAATATTAATAAAAGTTTCTTGGGTATCTTAAACTAAAAAAATTGTATCTTCATGTAAAACTTTTAGAAGTGTATCTTAAAGACAAAAAATTATATAGTATTAATCAATGATTATTTTAATCTCTAGAACCACTAAATTGGTATCTAGAGTTTTAGATGTTCTAAACTTGCAATGGGTTAGAAATTGAACAAGTATAAGTTAGTGATTTGATATTACAGTTTTCGGTCGGCCAGCAATGTATATCATATGAAACTTGCACTATATTATGGTCAAGTAACTTGTATTTTAGGACCACTTTTTTCAATTCCAATTTGAGAAGCTCTAAGGTGCACACAATATAGAAAAATATCAACAAAAAAAAAAAAAAAAAAAAAAAAACCTGAATTTACTTTTCGAGAAGCCTGGAGTTAAAGGTATATACCCGATTGTCATGATCACTGCTTTTGAACGAGTACATGTACGTATGACAAATGAAGAGTAATGTATAAACATAACTTTTTTTTCTCTTTCACACTGTTCATACCAGAAATAATCATCCAGAAAAGAGACTAAATCCAAGTGTTAAATCCACTAAACATAGTTGAATAATCTATCCACGTAGATCCAGAGTTGAATCTAGCTATGATTTTCTACGATCCACGTCGGATAAACGGTTTCTCTAGCTTCTTTTCATTGTTTTTCTGTAGATCAATTTAGATGATTCGATTATATGGTTACAAACGGTTAATCGAGCTCGAATCTGAAGCATAAAGTAAATGAGACAGAGAGTTCCCGCTGAAGGGGAGCCAATCGGGTCGACGTTTATTAGAAATGACCGTGCGCGAGGTCACGAGCTACGTTCGACTTCTAGTCGAGCTCGGATCGCGAAGTCAAGGTACAAAGTTAGGTCACTGCAGACCGAGTATCTAACTCTTTATGAACAATTCTCAATCTATCTCTCTCTCTCTAGTCTACTCTCTTCTCTCTCTAGCGAGCTCGAAAACCGTTTTTTCCTCCTTTTAGACGTACAACACTGTTCCTTATTTATAGGAGATGATGACCCGGTTCCCTTCTGGAGGGTCCGCGTTCTTCATGTCGGATCCTCTTACGTCTTTACTCTTGCTGGGCCCAAATATCCTTTCTTCGTAACGGGCTGACTCTAATCTTGGGCCGGTCCATGACTTGGTACAAAACCGGATACCAACAGTAAGCCCCCACTCTTTTTGAGTTCGCTGGCGAGCCTATAATCTAATTTTAAAGTCTAAATTTCAAAAATAAAACATTATTTTTGACCAAAATCACTCAGGTATTGAAATAAATCATAAATTTGACCATTTTTATCTTCAGCTCAATTTAGGGAAAAAGGTCAATTCCTATATGGACTATATATTCGATAAGATATTGGGAGATCGACTAGATCGAACTAAACCGAATCAAGATCAGTCGAAATCGAGATTTGATCATTTGTTATTGTTTATATTTATACAAAACCGAAAGCATAATAAAATCTATTTCTAATATGATTAGAAATTCTATTGTTTGTAGAACAAACTATATCGTTATAATATCAAATCTCGATTTCGGTTGGTCTTGATTCGGTTTTGATCTCGGTTGGTCTTGATTCGATTTAGGTCGATTAACTTGATCTCCCAATATAAGAATAAACATATGTATACTTTGGGTTAGTGTCAATTTAGATAGTTTAATATTGAGTTACATACATGAATTGTTAAATTGGTGTTAATTTTAACATTTATCTTACTGTTCACAGTTCCGTTAGTGTAGTATGATTATTAGGATACCACATAAGCGATTTAGTATTTAGGCCAACAAATTTAAAGATGATTAAATAATTGGGCTTTACAAATTTTAATGGCCCATTAGATATCAACGACGTTGTTTTAGACATTATTCAAATATGCAATTTACTAAACCGAATGAAGAAACAATTTAAATCAAATTCTTTCCATATTAATAGCCAAATCGGTTTATTGCTTTTAAAAGGAAACCGGATCGAAATTAATTTTAACGTAACCAAATATTAAAGTGCCTGGTAGCTCCTGGGCCACTAAAATTTGTAAAGCCCAATTATAAAACCATTAAGGCCCATTAAATTTGTTCGCCAAAATAGTAAATCGAAACTACGTCGTTTTGCATACGCTTTTTTTTTTTTTTTTATCATCTTGAATTAAAAGAAGACTTAACCGGTATCAACATTGTCATGGTTTAGAACCAGAGAAATAAAATCAGGCGCAGTATTATGAAAAGAGAACAAAGAAGAAGCAAATCTTTGATTTTTTGCGAGCAGATCCACCGCAGAATTATACGCTCGTCTCAACCACTTGAACTCAGCATCTGCGATTTTTGATTTCCAGAAATTGAAATCTATTATCCAATTTGAAGCTATAAGATTTTCCGCAAACGAGAGAGAGGAGCTCTTTTGAATCCGTCTCAAAAACAACGTTTTTTTTGTTCCCTTTACCCACGTCGACTGCATTGCTATCAAAAGTGCTTGAAACTCTGCTTCAAGAGGAGTTCGAGTTGCTTGACCTGCTCCTTTGAACCCGCCCGAACTATCTCTGAAGACCCATCCGGCATTTGCAGGTGAGGTCGGATTGAGAAGTGAAGCATCGATATTGCACTTTATCCAACTTGTAGCTGGTTTTTGCCATCCTCTGATTTCATTATGATTGGCTTGATATTGTATTGAAACATGATTGTCTTTGTTGTTGATGCTGCACCATTCTTCTCAATCCCAAACAGCTAATTGCAGACAATGAGTCCAAGAGATATCTTTCTTTTGGAAATTAAGACATTTCGACTCTTCCAAATACGCCACATAATCCAGATAGGAAGATTATTGAAATGCTTTAGTAATGGATTTGCATCGAATTTTAGACATTCTATCATTGAAATCATTACGGTTTAGAAATATGTGACTTGGAACTCCAGAGGCTCTCCAAATTGCTTTAGCATAATCACAATCATACCATAGGTGATTATTACTTTCCTCTGCTCTGAAGCATCGTTTACAGATTACATCATTCGAACCATGTCTTCGCTTAAGATTAGATCCAATACCAATTGTTTCTGATACAATGTTCCATAGAAGGTATATTTAACCTCCATATGGACTTCTTCAGATCGACATTAGCAGCATAATGTTGATTTTGCAGCCGATTAGGATCATGAATCAACATATTATAGCCATTTTTAGAATAGGACCATCCGATGGAATCCTCCTCCTCTCTGAGGCTCAATTTCATAGAAATTATAGTATTAGCATCTGTTTCCAGCACCTTTTGTCTGATTTTCATTTCATTCCAATTCCGACCTATGTGATCCAGCCATTGTCGAACATTACTCTCATCCTTGATGATCATATCCGAGATTGATAATGGTGCCAATTATTCTCCCAAAACTTTACTTCTTTTTTTTTTTTTTTTTTTTTTTTAAAAAAAATATTTTAAAAAAANGAAGGAAAAGATTACAAAGGAGGTGTTCTAAAATAACTTTACTTCTTCTCCATTGCCAATGTTATAACACAAGCCTTTTTTAATCACATCTCTTCCAACGATGATGGATTTCCAAATATACGAAGCTTGACGAGGAACTGTTGCATTCATGATGTCTTGGCCAGTAAACAATCTGGATTTTTAAGAATTCGCCAAGTTTGTTTTGCTAACAGAGCATCATTAAAAAGCTCCAAATCTCTAAATCCGATTCCTCCTTCATTCTTTGGGACACAAAGTTTTTTCCAACTACACCAATATTGCATTCTTTGCATACGCTTATGTGGTATCCTAGTCACACTACACTAACAGAACAGTTACAAATGTTAAAATTAACACAAATTTAACAATTGACACTGATCTGAAATCTATGTAAGAAGTGATCCTTTTTCCCGTTCAACTTAATGAGAACCTTCCATTAGAGATAAAGCAAATAAAGTTGTAGGAAATTTTTCTTTTTAAAAAAAATGGAAAGTATCAAATGATGATGCATGAGAGTTCCATTATCTCCAACCTTCCATTAGTGAATTTATCTTTCTTTTTTGGGTTGACGGTCTATTTTCCCCTCGTAGAAATTATATAGTACTAGTTACACACGAAGTTTGATCCTCGTACTATTTCCCCCTCATAAGAGATTTAAAGATCTAATTCCACCCAGTAACAAAATTATAAATCTATTTATCTCTAAAACATAAGTATCCGATCTATATATACATGAATTGGATTAATCACGGTTTACTATTACCGGAGTATTACTAAAACCACAGTAAACCAGTGTTAACCTAAACTTAAATCTAACCCAATTCTAATTGAACCCTAACCCAACCCAACCCCATTGTATAAACCAACCCGACCCATCCCCAAATAGCAAAAAAAAAAAACCTAAATATAATTATTAACCCATCCCCAAATCGCAAATAAGAAGAAACCTAAATCTAATTATTAATCCATCCCATATCGTAAGAAAAGAAACCTAAATCCCAAAAACTCAAACACAGATTATTTGAATCACAAATCCCCAAATCCTGAAGACTTTAGTTGAAGATATCGCAGTCCAATGTCGGTTGTTGAGGTTGATGTAAACCTCGAAGAGGTCGAAGATTCTGATAGTGAGGAGGCGA
>OVAU01000841.1:0-17481 GCA_900406315.1 Biscutella laevigata subsp. laevigata
TTAAATATATTAAATATTTAAATTTATTCATATATGTATATATATTAGATTATTTTCAAAACGTAGTTTATAAATTTAAAATTTCTAATTATTTTTCCACTTTTCATATTTTATTCAAAGAATTCATGAACCTTTTTGTAGTTATGAGAAATCCAACTTTGTCCCACCTCTAGCGAAACCAGGTAACAAAAGACTTTCTTAGCTAGCCATTATTATAATCTTAACATGAAATATATTTTANAGTATAGTATATATGTACCTCGCTGACCATATTCTCCACTCCATGTTCATCTCCAACAACAACCTTAGAATCCTTGACATACTTAAACTTGATGAGTCCTATATTAGAACCACCAGACTGGTCTTTCCCTACATATACTTTTCTTACGCTGTCATAATTAGCACCATCATCCCATAGAGTTCCTCTAGAACCACCATATGCTTTTAGTGTTCTTGTTGCAGGAGTCAAAGGAATAATGGTGCCTATTGGAGCGAAATAAGCTCCAATGGCATTAAGAGACTCCTCACCAGCTTGTCCATGGAACCCGACAACCTTGTAACCTTCTTTCTTCAGTGTAAACTTTGTTGAATCCTTACCTGCGATCCCATATGGTCCATGTGTTTTGTTCTTGCTAGTATTGAAAAGGAGCATCGTGACTACAGCACCATCAGTCCCCAAGATTTGTTCGTAGGTTCCTTCTACGGATATTATGTATTCGTCTGATTTAAGGTTAAACTGCACACACACACACACACACAAAATATTGAAAACTAGTTCCAAAATAGCTAGCTATAGAAATTAAGGGAAAAAAGAGTACGTACCCCATGGTATCCAAGCTCTGTCTTCTCCCCATGCGCAGCTCCAATTATAACATCTTGAGAAGCATTAAAGTATTCAAACTTGACAACAACAGCATCATGGTTTAGTCCGACAGATACCTTTTTAACATTGTCGTGATGGCCATCATTCCATACATCTCCTTTCTTACCACCCTGTGCTTCAAGCTTCTTTGTAGCGCTGACTACGGAAACAGATTTCTTGGAGTCTGAAGACATCGGTTTCTCTCTTTCTATGAGAATGTATTGATTGGATGGTGCTGTGATATATTAATTTTGGGAGGTTGCATGAGTATTTATGGACACATGCGGATACATAGTGACTTATTTTTCTATGTCATTTTTTATAACTCGTGTTTTGCGAGGTACTTATTAAATAGTGCGATATTAAGAAAAAATTTCGTCCACGTATTTCAATTCGTACAATTCATTTATTTAGTAATAATTAGGATATTCTAATTATATTATAACTGTACTAATCGAATAGATCGTGGTAAGTTATGTGTGATTAAACCATTAATTATTGGTTACTAAACTTAGATATTTGTTTGGTATAGTAATCAAGCAGATCGTGGTTTAGTGATATCCTTCAAATCTTTGATCTTGTCTGGCTGTTTAATGATTATTATGTGGTAAATGCTTTTGTTTTTCTAATAAAAGAAACCCTACTTACGCAATGTTAGCCTCCTCCTTGAACAACGTAATTAAGAAGGCCTTTTTTTTTTTTTGGGTTTTACTCTTCGAGTGCTCTAATATGGAGAAACAACATGATCTAGGGTTAATATAAAACTATGCTGTTTAACTTCACACGAACTTAAAAAAAAAATACGTATAGAGGCTCAAAGTCCAATAGGATGGGTTTGAAGTGTTATACAATGATTTATCCGAATTGAATCTATGTTAATTTTATGAAGAAAATAAGGTATTTTTATCTTACAACAAATGAAGAAGGATTGATACAAACGCTTAAATGACTGGTGGTGCAAAACTACTATTTATTATCTCTGGCAGGAAAGGAATTTCCGTCTCCACAGGTCGGAATCAAGGCCTCCAAATACATTGTTTCTTCGTATTGATAGGTGCATCCGAGACGTTCTGTAGGCTAGGAAGGATCGTAGAAACTTCTCTAAACTGATGCTCTCTTAGTTTTCTTTGTTCAGCTCTCTGTTTTGCGTTGTGTTGCGGTTTGTTTTCACCTTTTAGGGTCTCGGTAGAGTCTCCCATCCGATTTTGGAGGTTGATCTCTTTGTTGTTTTATTTGATTCCTTGTAATCATACTGTTTTCTTGAATATATTTACCTATTTTCCAAAAATAAAATAAAAATACATGCACTTCTAGAGGGGTCTATGGTCTTGTGTGGTTTAGGGATTTATGATAACATTATAGGAAAACATCACAACTGGTACATTTTTTGAACACTAGCTAGTTTGGTGTTTAAAAATAATGAAATTGGAAATGATAGAAGAATATGAGCTTGGTGTTGAAAAATGAAATACATCTTAAAAAATTTCCAAATTTTGTAGACATTTAAGTGACATGGTTAATCTATTATATTAAAATAGAATTATCTATCACAAAAAAATTATATTGAAATATATCCGAGCATGACTTAAATTAAATACATATATTCAAGATATTAAATAAATAAGTATATTTATTTTGGATTTAATATAACTACTGATTAATTTTAATTTTAATTTTAACTTACCGTGTTTACTATCCTACAAATATTTAATTAACTATCGATGATCCTATTATGTAGGAATATATTTTACTACAATCCAAAATATCTTAAATAGAATATATATTTTTCTGAAAAATAAAAGATATACACGTCTTTGTTTCTAATCCATTTATCTTTTTCAAATTTCATAATAATTAATAGTGTAACCATTAAACGTCATATTTCGAGTCTAAGACATGTCAAACATCACACGGCTACATGTTTTCCTTATGTCCGTTGTTTAAGTAATATAAGGACACTTAAGGTTGGATAGCTTGTTTATAGTTCTCTGTACATCACATCCTCAAAACTTAAACAATTACTTAATAACATTTGCTTTAAATGGCTCCCAAAAATTACCGAACAATCATACAAAGTATCATTGACCAGGGGTGGTATATCACAATTAGAATCATCAGTACCTTGAGCCCTAGTGCCTTCACGACCCACACCTCTATTGCCAACCGGAACCTGACTTGGATAAGCCATCCATGAGGGAAGCATAATTATATGCTCCGTGAGGTACCTCCCTCATGGATGGGTTACAATTACCAGCTCCAACAAAATCATATACTCCGTTAGGTACCACCCTCGTGGACGGTTTACCATTAACACCAAAATTATGTACTCCTCGAGGTACCTCCCTCGTAGACGAGGTACCTTATTATCTCTAATTCCGAAAAATCAAAATTTAAGAACATCCATACACCACTAGTCCATAAGGAGTCGTATGTGTACTGAGAGTTAATAAGCATTTTAATTACCATCAATAAATGGAATCTGAAAAAGAAGATAAATGATGTGAATCTGAATTTAAAAATAAAATAACCTTGTTTAAAACTGTGGGTAGTATACCACAATGTAAACCATCTTAAGTAACGCAAAAGTATCTGACAAACAGTCAAGTCAACATTAAAAACAAATAATGAACGGTGTCCGTTAGATGAAAACTGTCTCTTAATTATGAGACACATCCAACAGCTACAATTTAAAACGATTTGGCTTCATAGTTAATGATACATCTTTAGTCTTGAGGGTAAGATGGTATTATCAACATGCTCCCTATGGCCTCTCTGCTCTCCACGTATACTAAAGGTGCTCTTTTTCCTTTTGGTGCCTTAAATGGCAATTAAGTTCTCAAGAGTGCCTTAATTAACCAAAAGCTCAATAAGATATACTGTACTTTATATAGCAATAATAGTCCAAAATGAGTAACGAACGTGGTGACACTATGGGTATTAAAAATGAATGAAACCATATCTTTGATTTGCCATCTAATGACTTAATATATTTGATCGTGCATCCCATGGCTAATTTACAATACACAGCTTTACCTCCCATTTTTTCCCCTCTATCTTTGGTGAATATTAATAATGTTTTTCAGTTATAAATTCTTTTTCCGTTAATATCTATATAATAAAGTAATTAAAAATGAATCGAACCATACCTTTGATTTGTCATCTAATGACTTAATATATTGATCGTGCATCCCATGGCTAATTTACAGTTCACAACTTACCTGCCATTTTTTTGCCCTCTATCCTTGGTGAATTTTTAATAATGCATGTTTTTCAGTTAAAAATCCTTTTTCTTTTAATACTTATACAATAATATAAGGTTTTTCGTTTAGGACATTTGTGGACATCATACCGCCTACTACACTTAAATATTTTTCACTCTAAATATTTACAATTATCAGTATCAAAACTAGATATGTTTCTTTAATATATTACCCACACAACATATTTACAATTTAAATATCAAAACATCCATAACAAAAATTTAAATTATATCTTTAATTATTAATTTACTTTTTAGTTTATCAATATAAAAAGTCCAATCATTTACATTCTATCTAACGTTTTATTTCGTAAATCAATATTCAATCTCAAAAGATTATTCAAATAAAATTGATTAATGATAGATTTCATTTTAAAAGCTAAAACTTCACTCTTAACTATTAGTTATATATTCAAGAAAGTATAAATTAAATACAAAATACCTCTATTCATCAAATTTTAAAAATTTATTAAGAACTGATAGTTGAGTAAACTATTAAAATAATATTAAATCTTACAAAAATTTAAAACCTTACTCCATTCACCATAAATCATATTATATCTAAAATTATTATCAATTTAATTTATCAGTATAAACATTTTCATCTGATATTTAATTTTATTTGGTAGAAGAGATTTTAATTTTTAAAGATTATTCAAATATATTTCATTTCAAAAACTAAAAATCCACTCTTAAGTATTACTAGTTCAAATCCCACAAAAATGTCTGTGATATCCCTAATTATAATTTTTTAAAAAAAAATTAGATGTAAAATAACATAAATTTGAGACTGCTTTTTCCAATATGTAGTACTTATAATTAATTATATATTTAAAATTCATAATTTACAAAGATTTAAAATTGCAAAAAATGTATTAGTTATTTCTTCACAAATTTAAGCTTCAAATAAAATATATCACTGAGAGATTTTATTTAAACTTTTACATACCATATATCTAAAACTATAAGTTGTTCACTAAGTTAAATTTTAATTATATAAATGAAAGAAATTTTTTTGAATAAAGGGTTCAAATATTCAATTTCAGAATCAACATGAACATAAATCCCTAAAACTTATCTATTTCAAAACTATATTATTGGGATAATCTAGTGGTTTATGTTAATGTTATAACTATATTATTAGGATTATCGATCAAATCTTGGTTATTACATGTATTATCGAGTAAAAAATAAGATCTGTTATATATTAAACTAGAAGTATTTTGCTTAGGTGTCATCACCAGAAGCATTTTATTTATGTGTCAACACAACAAGCATTTTAATTCTTAAAGATGTATTGTTTTCTGGTGCATTATCATATTAAATTTAAAATAAAACTTAAATATCTTATAAAATTACACAATGTCAATACCATATATATATAATATACTACATATGTTTCTATATTTAAAATATGTAATATTACGTAGTCAATTCAATTAAAGAAAGAATATCTCATATATAATCATAAAATACTTTATATTATTATATAATTTGCTACTTATATTTATTTGATATTATTTTGATATAATAATTGAAATAAATATATAATTCATTTAATACAAAATAAGATTTTGTCAGAGTTTTTTTTTGTGTTTTGAAACTTTCAAAACGGATATGAATTACTCAATTTATAGAAGTCATATATTTTTAAAAAGTCTCAATTGACTAAGTAAATAATAAGAGAATATAAACTAATTTTATAAATAAGTTATTATGCTCAGAATGTTGAACTATAAATAAAAAACTTGATTTAATGGGTAATCAAATTACACAATTTTTATTTTGTTTATATAATTTCTTAATTAATTAAATCGAATGAATAAATATTAAATATTTATATTTACAAAAGCCAAAATATATATTGTTGTTTCGATTTAATATTTATTAAAAAACAATAAATGTTTAAAACATTAAATTTTAAATATTTTGTCGTGAGGAGGACCACATACCATAATTCTAGTTGCATAAATTTAGCTGTACTTTAATTACATAGTTATGGTATCTTGGACCACAGAAGTCTGATTCCCAATATGTGATCTTGGTTTTAGACTACAACATTTGATTAGCGGATCTTTTTAGTAATATCATATTATATATATATATATATACTTTATAGTAAGTGTCTTGTACACATGAACCACGTTTTTGACTAACTAACAAACGTTTAAATGCACACACTCATGTGAGTATTAAATGATAATGATAGGTTATATAATACAAGTTATATAAGCAAAGAAACAATTGAGTAGATTTATGGGGGAACAAAACTGAGATAAAGTAAAATTTATGATAGATCGATGTTTTGTCAAGGGGAAAAATAAAGTTGGATGAGAGATGGATATTCTAAAAAGGATAATTTTATTATAATCATCAAAGACTTGGTGAGAAATTAAAAGAAAAGAAACACATTAATACTGATGTAACCAAGACATAGCAAACCTTGGTCAGTCACATAGTAAAAGCAACAACGAAACAGAAGAAAAACAACAAATCCTTCAAAGATCAAAACTCATCATTATCATCTGTAGGAAAACTATTTTCGAGGAATTGTCTGTAATACTTTGCCGACATTTTCTCATGACGTGTTAAGTTGGCACTACTGAAATCAATGTAATAGAGTCCAAATCTGTTTTCGAAACCATCTTGCCACTCAAAATTATCCATCAATGACCATACATAATAGCCTGTAACATTCCCCCCATCGAGGCTGCAGATTCAAGTTTTTTTTTTTTTTTTTATTAGATTATTTTTTTTAATTATAATTATAACATTAATTATGTTAACTTAAATACAGACTTACCAAATAGCTTGATACATAGCGAGAAGATGTTTCATGAGATAGAATTTCCTGTCATGATCAGCTGTACCTACTTCAACCGAATTCTTTTTTCCAAGTTTTTCTCCATAACCTAATTAAGCAACAACATTAATTATTAACATCAATATATATATACAACAATTTTCTTTTATATATATAAAAATAATACATATATTCTTATGTTTACCATTTTCCATGATAATAATTTCTGGATTTCCATATTTATCTTTGATGTGTTTCAAAAGCTTTCTAAACCCTCTAGAATAAATGGCCAATGCACCGGAAATAGGCTGAAATAACACATACGCAAAAATGTTATTATTATTTCTCATATATATGCGGAATTTGATTTCGGGTGGTAATATATAGATAACATTAACATACTCCATTTGATTACATGAAGTAAAATACAAAATCATTTAAATTCTTACGTGGCTACCAATGTTGACACCATCTGAAGCCGCATCTGAAAGATATATCCATATATATTAGTAATCAATATCGAATACAAAACGTTTTCTTTTTTTATAGCAGATTATATATTTACAGACTTACCATTCCATTCACCACCAGAATCATGCCTAACTCTTGGTTTAGCTTCAAGATTTTCTATTTGTGTATGGTGTGAAAACGTGGCAGAATAGTAATTAAGTCCTACGAAATCAGTCGAATTAACCAGTTTTTTTTTCTGCACATCTGTAAACTTAGGCAATCTATTTCCCACGATTTTTTTCATGACATCTGGATAATCCCCTTTTATAGTTGTCTCTAGATGCCTACAAGAATATAAAATTCCAATAAATGAACTATATATATATATATATATGTATGTATGAGCATAAATATTATATAACTGCTTACCATCCAAGCATAAACTCAAGTGAACGCTCTTTGGAGGCCTCATCTGTTTCACTACCATCATGTGATTCAAACCAAGCCGGACTATGTGCGATTCCAATCTTCCCTCCTTCACACTGCATTGAACCCAAACCAAACTATATCAATATCATAGTAAAGATATGAAATATTATCTTTAGAACAAATTTTAAGCAATATATATAAAGGATACGAAATAATTCACTCATTTCCAATTATTTTTTCAGTTGAAAGTCTATATATCTTAACATGGTATATGAGAGCCTGATCTGATTTTATTATCATTGTGAACCAAAACTGGTTCATTGATCCAAATTGGAAATTAAAAGAGATATGAGTCAACTCACTCATTGTCAAGTACTTTTGAATTGAAAGTACATAAAATTTGATAAAAAGAGTTACCTTGTCGCATTGACGGAAAGCTTCAACAGCCTCGGCATGAGCGTTGAGGAGGTTATGACTGACTATGTAAGCCTCCTTTCCTGATTCTCCTCCTAAGCATTCACCGATCGGGCTAGCGTTAGCGTAAGGAGAGCAACGTCCCGATGCTCATTGAAAGTGATCCAGTTCTTCACTTTCTCACCATATTCTTCAAACAGAAACTGTGCGTATTCCCGAAAATCTTTCCTATATATGTATATATATATATATATATTTTATCATTGTATATTAATATCAATGCTTGATACTATATGATATATAATATACATGTAAAAATTTAGATTTTGTTTTACAAAAAAAAGAACTTACACAATCCTGTCACTTAAGAAACCACCATAGTTGTCTTCTAGAGCTTGTGGAGTGTCCCAATGAAAAATAGTCGCCGACGGAGTTATTTCTAATTGCAATATAAATAAGATGTTTTTTTAGAGAAAATAAAGGTAGTAATATCATTATTTTTCTTTCAATAATTTAGCTTATATTATATAACTAACT
This sequence comes from Biscutella laevigata subsp. laevigata, assembly GCA_900406315.1. NCBI lineage: Eukaryota > Viridiplantae > Streptophyta > Magnoliopsida > Brassicales > Brassicaceae > Biscutella > Biscutella laevigata. The sequence continues at coordinate 8,755 of OVAU01000841.1, forward strand.
ATTGTTATTCAGTTCGTCGATGAGGTTGTGGTAGAATTGCACACCCTCTTTACAAATTTCATCTCTTCTCCCATCTGATAAAATATTTATCAAATTTTAAACACATCAAATAATATGAGTAATAATGATTGATCTTAAATCGATCTCATGAAACTCATAATTATATATACTGACTTGGAAAAATTCTTGGCCACGCGAAGGAGAATCTGAAGGCGTCTGTCTTTAGACCCTTCATTAATTGGATATCTTCCTAAAAATGTTATTGAGAGAAGAAAAATTTATTCAGCTTATAGTTATTAATGACAAATGGTATATTAATTTAATATATATATATATGATAAATAATGTTTTAGCATTAAATATCATATATATATATAACTATTCAAATAATTAGAAACTATATATGATTACATGGTTGAAGATTACAAATTAATCACTAGTCAATCAAGTGTTTTTTTAGTTTGGTTTCAGTCCGTATTCAAATATATCTTTAATCAGGTTAATTATATTTATTAAAGTTTTTTTTTTAACTATGTCAGTTAGATTCATGTTCAGATATTTTTAGATAAAATAAAGATATATTTAAACCATAACAAGTATGAATCAAAGCTATGAAAATGAATCACATATCATCAATATGTATACCTTATAACGATGGTAAAAATCAGTGACTCTATCGCCATTAACACCTCCACATTTCCCTGTAATATACATTTACAGAAATAGAATGATTATCGACATTAGTTGACTACAAAAAATTTTAAATTTATAGTTAAAATTGTATAATAAGAAAGACAAATTGTAGATATTCACCTGGATTTTTCCTACAATAGACATCCCATAAGCCCGGTCCACGACAAGTGTTATGTACTGCACCTTCAACCTGTTGTAATAACGAAATATAGTTTGATGGATTTAGAAAATTAATATTCAAACCAATGACCTAAAAATAGATATAACATGTTATATAAATTAGTTTTAGTCTTAGTAAAATCTATAGAAATATATTGTATTAACAAGTGTCATTAGTCTAATGATTCAACATTTGATTATCAAGTCGAGACTTCAAATCCTTATAAAAGCAATTAATTTTTTCATTTGTGAGAGTTTGGTTAATAAATCGATCTACACAAAAAATAAATAAATATATTGTACCTGGTATGCGGCAGTAGCTGTGCCAAAGACAAAACCTTCAGGAAAATATTCCCGGCTCAGCGGCAAACCCGTCGTCACTGAAGGACAAACAGGTCCATCGGCAGTTGCCGAAGAGCAGACAAAGGTTAGAAGCAAAAGCATCCCAATGAGTGTAACCTTTTGCAAAACCATTTTTTCTTTTGTTTGTTTTCTTTAGTAGAAAATGTTTTTTAAGGATGGTTCTTTTGCATCTAAATGAAGCTCTATTTATAGCAAAATTTTGATTCACCATTTCAATGCCAACTCTTTAATCATTTTTAATTTACCATGTGGAGTCCCTTAATTATATTTTAACTCTACTAATTAATGGAATAGATCGTGGTAAGTTATGTGTGATTCAACCATTATTAATGTGTAAACTTAGATAATTGTTTGGTATAGTGATCCAGAAGATCGTGGTTTAATTAGTGATCCTTCAAATCTTTGATCTTGTCTGGCTGTTTAATGACGACGTGATAAATGCTTTTGATTTTCTAATAAAAGAAACCCTACTTAGGCAATGTTAGCCTCCTCATTGAACAAACGTAGGTCCTGGCTCGATAACGATCAGCGATAGCGATCATCGATTTTCGTTTTTGTTTGTTTGGCTATCGTTAGTGATAGCGATCAACGATTGATCGCTGAGTTGTTCGTTTGGCTATCGCCAGCGATAACGATCACAATAATATATATATTTTTAATATAATTTTTATTTTATTTTAAATAAATTAATTTAATGAATAATTTTAGTTTTAATTTTCCTTTTAATTTTACTTTGAAGATTAATTTTAATTTTAAATTTAATTTATTTTTACTTTTAATTCAAATTTAAAATAGATTTTCATTTTCATTTAATCTAAATTTTAATATAAATTTAAATTTAATTTTGTTAATTTTAGTTTAATTTTATTTTAAATTTAATTTATGTAAATATAAATTTTAGTATAAATTTAAATTTGATTCAATTTAATATAAATTTAGTTTTGATTTTCTTTTTGATTTTTATTTATTTTATTTTAATTTTATTTAAATATAAATTTTAAATTTCTTTTAAAAAATTAAATTTAAATGTAATTTATTTTTTACTGGAGTTTATTTATTTCACTTTAAGTTTTTATTTTAAATTTAAAGTTTATTTTAGTTTCATTAATAATTTTTTTTCTTTTAATTTAATTTTAATATGAATTTAAATTTTACATTTATTTTTTATATTAATTTTATATTAATTCAATTTTTTATATTTAATTTTAATTTTAATTTGAATAAATATGAATGAATCGTTGGATTTGTTCGTTTGGCAGTCGCTAGCGATAGCGACTAGCGATCGATCGCTGATTTTTTCAGCGATTCGAAATTTGATCGCTGATCGCTAGCGATAGTCGCTGGTCCAACGATTGCCAAAACAAACATGAATCTATCGCTATCGCTAGCGACTCTCAAACGAACATAACCATAATAACATCGTTTCTAAGAAGGCCTTTTTTTTTTGGTTTACTCTTCAAGAAGTTTGCACTCTAAAGAACTATATTCTAGAAAAGATCGAACGACTCAAACTTCTTGCACACCAAATTAAAGAAGAAGAACAATCAAGATTAGTAGATCTTTGTAATAATATCATACTCCTTCCGTTTCGTTTTAAGTAATGTTTAAGGTTTTACACACATATTAAGAAATTATTAACCAGGATATGTAACCTAGTAGTTTGTGCTAGTGCGGTCACTGTGTTACCACCCGAGATCGAGTCTCCATATTGCATGTTGTGACAAAAAAAAAAAAATAAAGAAATTATTTAATTCTTGTGTTTTCAAAAAAAAAAAACATCATTTATTATCTAACTAAACCCAAATTGACCAATAGAAAAATAGAATACAAAATAAAAATAATTATTATAAATAAAAATACCATTAGTTCTTCATTGAAAATTGAAAACGTCACTTAATTTGAAACAATTTTTTTTTGGCTAGAATATCACTTATTATGATATATATATAGATCATATTGTAAATATCTTCTACATCTTAATGACGTTGTTGACTAATTAAAAAACGATTAAATGCATACACAATGATTATATTAAATGATAGTTAATGATAGGGAGTAGTATAAAAGCAATTAAATTGAGTAATCGGATTCCTCTTAAAGTCGATAGAGAAAATTCTCTTTTACTAGGTGAATATCCTAGTAATTGCGCGGGTTTAGTTTTTTAAAGGATTAGGTTACAGTATCGAGAGGGGTTCTTAGAAAAATAGGGTCTAATGAGAGATGGATAAAATGGAATATATCTTTTATTAAATCGATTACGTACAAGGTTTTGATAAATAGACAATGTAAATACTGTATAACATAGACAATGAAGATCCGTTTACACAGAAGGATATTTATGGATGAAGACTAAATAAATATATTAAGGACTATGATATTTAAGGATTACGACAACAAAATAAATGATATGAAAAGGTAGAGGAGGAATCAAAGGAAGCGGCTATTGGGGCATTTCAGACCATAGGAGATATGGACTCATATTTGGGCCCTATCGAACATTTTTAAGGGATAAATTTGTCGGAGACCAATTCCAACACTGTATTTTGATAGCTGGTCATCAAATTCTTACCCCAATCAAGTAGAGAGGTACTCGTTAAACTAGTAGTCACAACGTAAGTGATGTCATGAGCTAGAATCCCCAAAAGCATAACTACATAACTTTTTTTTTTTTTTTGTTTGTTATCTTGGTTTAGTGGTTCAAAAACCACTTTTAAAAACCACTTTTAATCCTCACCTATAGAAGTTCGACCCTATAACCTAAATACACGTTGTCCATTTAAACCGAAATGGATCGAACTCGATAGAACATTTATGATTGAACTTAAAACTGATTCTAAAATGAGATATTGTCGTAATTAATACCTAGACGAACCATTATCTCGAAAGGATATGTGATCACATTAGAAAGTCTAAAAGATCTTTAACTACTATATATCTATACTAATAAAAGGAGTTATCTAAAGCATTCTAGGCTATCCACGTAACAATTTTGAGTTATCTCTGAATCTGCCACGTATCACGTTTTGATTATGTGGATCGGTTAAAATCTTGACTCCCGTTCATGGCGATTTGTTTTCTCCTTTCCGGTTCAGACTAATCATCCATTAAAATACCAACCCTTTTAAAAAAACTGACAAGAGACGAAGAGATATGATTCTACAAAAGAACATCAAAGACGTTCACAACTTTGAAGAAATTCGGAAGAGAGGTGTACATTTTTGGCAATTGTTTGTCATCAACATTTTAGGTCTGGATTAAGTTACATGACAGTTTATAGAAAAAGCTAGGTTTTCGATTTTCACATGAATATGATATGGAATATCCAGTTTCAGAAGAGAAGGGGGTAATTGGTTCAGGAGTCAGTGTTCAAGATTCTGAAACGGCTGATGACTCAGAAATGGCGGCAGCTAAGATCCTGATCCAACGATGGAGAGTGAATCTTGATCACACGGTTCGGTTTCTGCTACCAGAGAGAGCAACTGGGTTTAAGGTAAGCTTCTTGAAAACGTTCCTCATTGACTCTCTTCCAGAATTCTTTATCATCTGTTAAGATCTATGCTCGAGATGGTCTTACTCTTGATGAGTTCATGATGCACATCTGTGATCTGAAAAACACTAAGGGCCATATTTGCGGCTTGACTTCCGCAGAATGGCATCCGAGAACTAAAGAAACACTTCTGTCTTCTTCGGAAGATGAGTCTTTGCTCATTTAGGATATTAATAACTTCCTAAGCCAAATGCAGGTACTATGTTCCTGTCTATGTTCACGTTTACAGTTTCTGATTTGCAGTTTTTTCTCCAATAGAATTCCTGGTTTGATTTTGGCAAGCAAGTGGTGTCATTTAGCTGTTTATTGGAATTGGTTATTAAACCAGAACTTGCTAGCCCATGGAGGGTTCCGGTTACAACATGTGCTTGGGACCGTGATGGAAAGCATATTCTCCGGACGAAAATAAAGAGTTTGTGTGAATTGAGCGATGGGTTTTGTTTGGTGCAATTATAGTTCAGGAGAGCATTTCTCAAGAAAACCCTCTTATGAGTTTAGAGTTTCAAGACCGGAAACTTCTTCTAGAAGAGAAGATCCTCCTAGCTAGGACAAAAAGAGCGGTCTGATGTTAGTGTCAGACCAATGTTGAGTAATAAGCAAGCCAATGTTTCGATGCATTTGCGTGAGGAGCATTCGTTTTGTCTCAATTAGCTTTTATTCTAATTACAGGCCCACAACATGGTAAATTCTCTTTATGTTTCATACATTGTCCCACATTAAATGAAAGCGTGGTTTTGAGTTAAAAAGAAGTACCATGCATGGAGTGGGATGCTCACGTTGACTTCTTTTTATTATATTTTCTAATAAATGTATCTATTATACAGTTCTTTCATTTCACTTTTGTAGGTATAAGAAAAATCATGGCGATGCTCTTTTGGCTACATGTAGTCTTTACAACCTATTAAATGCCCCGTTACTTTCCGAGTCTGGTCCCCCATTTGTTGAATTTGAGGTACCATTTTTGGTTCTATTTTGCTGGATATGATGTGAATGATGTTTATGCTTGGATTGAAAGGATACACAACATTTTGTTATGATGTTCAGTTAAGTTTTGTTTCTTCTCAGGACCTCCCAGTTGTTCTGTTAACTCTTCTTGTTGTGATCGGTATTAATTAGGGTAAGAATGTATGCTTAATTATTTACCTGTAGCTGGATTTTTAATTCTCTCTTTGTGTTTGTTTTTCAGCAGGTCACTTATTAGGAGTGTGGTCGATGTAGTGTTTTCGTTTTTAAGGAAGTCGATTAACAAGAATATATCAGTATCGAAACAGTCTGAAGCAGACCATATAAGAAATCATAGTTCATAAAATCCAAATTCTCTTTAAGATATCATTCAATTTCTTATATTTAGTTCATGCACTAGACGCATAAAAGCAAAAAGGAATCAAATGGAATCCATATGTGATAAAAAAAAAAGNAAAAAAGGTATCTTGATGTAGTTGAGACTTGAGTTATAGAAACAGACTTTGTTACCAGTAACAAGAATAACTTATTGTGTCTTCTTGGATTCTGATATCTCTGGAGTTTTATCATGTGGGACTGTGCCTCTGCGTTTCATCACTATGAAGTGTAAGCGCACTTTCACATTTTAATTTAGTTATGAGTTCTCACTCACATTTTAATCAAGCACGTACGCTTGATTTGGAAGAAACCATTTATACTTTATTTCTTCTTTCTTTTTCCAGCTTAGACTTTACCAAATTGTTTAGAGACTAAATATTCTTCTTTTTTGTTTCGTAATGGGATTTAGGTTACTCGGGTTTTTTCCTTCAATTGTGAAAGAGGAGGGATCAATGTTTAACATCCAGGGCAGTATGTGCTGCCTTTCTTGAGGGCATATCATGCTGGATTCAGTTGGGGTTTCAACTTTTGAGAAGTGTTAATGTAGCTCTGCATTATGAATTGACTCGTGGACAGAACGATGTGGAACTATACAATAAAGACACAAGGCAGGCTTCTATATCTCATAAAAAACTTATTCTCATAGCAGTTTCGATGAAAAAGGAAAATACAACAAATTTTCGATGAAAAGGTTTATGTGGGAAGAATGGAACACTTACCAACGCAATCCAGGTAATGAAAAAATGTTAACCACTAGGTTTGGTTACGGATGGAAGGCGAACAAATTGCAGTTCTTGGAAAGGATTCTTCGAGTTAAGTAAAGATGGAGAACGACTTTGATTCAAACTGTGAGAGATAATTATGCTTTTCATGTTTTTATGCTTTGCATCTCTGGATATACGTGCTTCGTAGCAGATTACGCGTGCCTTCAACACTCAGACGATCTATCTTCATATGAAGACAAGGATCGATTAATTATGCTTTGTAACACCATATATGGAGGAGTTAAGTCGTTGGTCCGATCATTGAAAGGGAAACCAGGTGATCTAAAGCAATGGGTTTCGAAGGTCTTAGGCATTTAACACCTTGCATATCCTCCAAATCCCACCCTCCTACAAAAGGATTTGATAAAGACCATACAAAGGCAGTTAACGTGCTAAACCAAGAGACACTTGTTTATTAATAAAACTTATCAAAATTTCAGATTGCTCAATATAGTATCAGTGATATTTATGCTCGTTTTGCAAGACTATATATTAGCAGCGAAATGATATGAATCCAACATACAAGTGTAATACTACATATGAATTAATTAAAATGTGTACCTTCCTATTTTGGAAGAATGTTACAGATTTCATTATACGATTATACTGTTCAAGCCACTTTTAGTTGCATCATCTTTTTGGAGGATACAAAAATCTGGTGTGGAGATATAACTCTTGAAAAAGTCACATATAATTCTTGATGACTAAAAATTGATTGTGGTAAATAAAGCTCACTACAAACTTCAAACTTGATTTTTGTTGATGGTCAAAGTAGTCAACTCTTGTTGGAAACTATCATCTAATTTTAGAATAACTTAAAACATGACAAAAAATTATTTATATTACTATTTCCTATTTTTAATCACTACATTATTTACATATGTCCCGCGCGCTAGTAAGTGATATAAATCAATCCATGAGCTAAAAATCCTAAATNTAGTAAGTGATATAAACCAATCCATGAGCTAAAAATCCTAAATGACTATCCGAATACCCAACCCTGGAACATTCTACTAATTCAGATAATTTGGGATTTTATTGATGTCCAACACATAACTGAATATAAGGATTGCTCGCACATCTAGGTCAAACGAGTAAAGGTGATATTTTCGAAAATAAGAAAATTTACGATAAAACTACTTTGCCATCTTGATCTTAGCTTCTCACATTCTGTTGAAAAAAGAAACTTCTCAGGTTTTAGTTTCTCCAACACTAACAAAAAGACAATAACAGCTAAACAAAGCGTGTCTCATTACTAGTAAAAAAAAGAAGTATAATCCTCTTGACCTTAACATCATAGTTCTCTTATTGCAAAAACGTTTTGAAACACACTCTTCTTCAATTGTACATATGTTATATGTAACATCTCTCTTCTTTCACATGTCCAAAACACATGAAAAACATCACGTGCATCAAAAGATCTGACTTGAATGATCAGACTTGAATGTCCAAAACACATGAAAAACATCACGTGCATCAAAACATCACGTGCATCAAAAGATCGTAAAATACTCAACATCTATCTCTCCTTCTAAGTATTTACAACAAAGATCGAAGAAGTAAAGGAAAAGTACATACAAAGAGAGACAATAATAAAGACTTTATAAAATCCAAAAAGAAGTTCATTAACCTAGAAAGGAGCTGAAGCAATATCCAAACCATGAGGACTAAGAAATATCAACCTCTCATCTTCATCATCATCATCATCATCACCATCATGATCATGGGCATTCTTCATAATATCTACGCATCTTCCTCTTTCCTCTTCACCTCTTAAGCCCTGCTATTTTTCAACCTCCATTAACAAAGGTCACAAAGAAAAAAAAGTAAAATTGAAGAGACTGATTCATACCTTTGTGA
>OVAU01000842.1:0-17477 GCA_900406315.1 Biscutella laevigata subsp. laevigata
TTTGTATTAATTTCAAAATAAATATCCGCCCATGGTGCGGGCTCAATTCTAGTACACAATTAAATAACAGTGGATTCTGAAATACATAGAAATCCATTAAACTACAATATCCAATAACACCACCTAAAACAGGTTTTATCTACTTAAAAAGTTATATGGACATTTCATTAATTTCTTAGGTAAATTAAATTATATGTATCTCTAACCAATATTAAAACTCTTAAGTATAATAAAATTAATTCTAGTAACCAAATATACACGTTAATTTGATTTTTGTAACTTATTGATAATTATTTAGAGAATAAAACCTATATTTTAGCAGATATTGTTGCAAAAAAATATTGTGTGAATGAAAATTAAAAATCATAGTAAATCATACAGACAAATATTTGATAACTATAATATTATTTATCTACACTAATAAAGTGGAGAAATATTATTTGTTGTTTACATATATAATCACATAAAGAAAAGGAAATATATACTAAACTTAATTTGTCAATATAAATCAAATAATATTTTAAAATAGGATTTATTGCATTATAAATTTCATCAAATAAGTTTATTTCAAATAAAAATAGCAATAAATTAAATATATTAGTCAAAGGTTAGCGCATATCTAAATTAAAAAGTTAAACATAGGTTTTAATATTAATTTTTCATTTTTAATCATAAGTTTAAATATGCCTAAAATTAAACATATTACCCTAATTCCCTTTATTAAATCAAACATATTTTAAAATCTAAAATTCATCACATTATAAATTGCATATTATCCAGCAATAAATTTAGTTAATTTTTGTAAAGATTATTATATTTTGATTTAATTTAAAATAAAAATATTTTAACATAATAGTTTTCGTATTGGCTTGATATTTTAGTTGTTATTATTTAATAATTTACCCACATTAAATAAAACAAATCTATTATCTAATATCAATTATAACTATATTTTAACTAATTAAATATCATTTAATTCACTATATAAATTTTAATATAAGTCCATATATAATAAAAATTTATATATTATTAATTTTATATTCTGAAGCATAAATTTTTAAAGTTAATTATAAAAATAAAAAATTAACACGCGCGGATACAATATTAATAGAAAGCTCATTTCCGACCTCCATGAATAAGGTCGTATTTAGCGAAACGACGTCGTTACTTACAGATAATAACAAGAGAAACGACGTCGTTACTTACATTTTAACGATTAACGCAAAACGAAAATAAAAATAATAATTTCGTCTGGTCATAGACAATTGTTGGACTGTTGAAAACCAGTCTCAATCCCTCCTGCATGGTTACAAGCTGATGCTGCCGGTTTATTCCGGTACATAAGCTTCACATCTTGAATTCGAATTTCGGTACACGGTTTCTTAGAACTACAATCAAATTTTACTCCAACTTCTGTAGCCGATGTTCCATGTATATCGAAGAACATCACATCGCTGATTTTTATCCCAGAAACCTAAACCATAAAAACAAAGACCCAATTATTAAACCGGTTAATTAGTTAATGTGATGTTTGATTGAATTAAAAAGAAAAAAGTGAAAATGTTTACCTGGTTAGGACAGTGTTCGTTACTAGGACAATAGTTTTGGTCAATGACGATTGGGTTCTGAACATTGTTCATAACACAATGTTGAAAACGAATATTCGTAGCGAATCCACTACTGGGCCTGGCCCATGATTTTATCCTGACTCCATTTTCTGTTCCAGTAAACGTCGCCGTTTTCACTGTCACGTTCTGTACACCAGGCTCCACGCTATCTTTCCCCAAGCTCCCAATACTGTAGTATTATAAAAAAAAGATAATTAGTCATGATAAACTAAAAATGCCTTCACAAGAGTTGATAGCCCAAGTGGTATATCCTCGTAATGTCACCAATCAGTATGCTGGTTCGAACCTCTGTAATGGGTTAAAACTATGATTTAAAAAACAAAAAAAACTAGAAATGCCTTGTGCTCAAAAAAATTCTTGAATTTAATAATTGAATCCAAACCGATCCGAATAAGAAAATATTAAATCAAACCAAATTTTCATAATTATCCGATAGGTGGTAAACTTATTTTCTATGTAAAAAAAACAATATCCAAACCAACCGGATGAATACTCAAATTATCTACACTATATAGATATATAAATTATATTTATATCATAATATTCAAAATATAACTATTAAACTAAATTAATTATTTATATTTACACTCAAATAATAAAATATCTAAAATATTCAATATCTAAACATTTTAGGTATATTTATGAAAATTAAATATTTTCTGCTTTTTACCCAAATTTCATTCGAATTAAATCAAATTTGCATTTATTTCAGGTAATTTTGATCTTAATAGGATTCAAATATATTTCGGTTTATATATGAATCTTAGCTCTCCCTATCCTAACCGGAACAGGATTATTCTTCCCCGAATGTGTCAGCAAACCATAAAGCCAAAAATTCAGACTCAAACCAAACCAAAATGATACTCAAACTGATCAGTGATATCAAAATAGTACCTGATCCCATGGCCAGGGCCACAAGAAACGTTTTCAATCCAGAGACCATTAGTTCCAGGACCAACGGAGACACAATCATCACCAGTAGAGATTTTGGTGTTGACGATAGAGACTGTAGAAGATGATTGAACGTGAATTCCGTCAGTGTTTGGACTGTTTCCATCAGCTGAAACTTTGACTCCTTGAACATTTACGTTATGGCAGCCATTAATGACGATGTGAAACATCTGACTGTTGAGTGATGTTAGTCCAGAGATTTTCACGTTGCTTGAGCTTTGAAACCCTATGCTCTGTCATCACGTGTCAATCACGTTACTCCAAAAACAAAAGTAAATGTGTATTATAATATAAGTTTAATTTATACATTAATAACTCTATGATTGGTCCATTTAGATTGGGATTTTAACGTATCAAGTCAACTAAGTTATATGAAAATTAGGCCTGATATTTTGACCCGAAAAGAAATGGTTTTCGAATCTATATCGGTTTAAGTTAATTAAATTTAAATTTTATTCGGTTTTCGATTTGGATTTAAATTGTCGAACCAAACAGAGTACTCGATTTGTTTTATTTTATTATTAACCAAATAATCAAAACCAATTCTGACCAAGTTTAAATCCACCTTTTAAAAATATAACAAAATATATAATCAAACTGAATTTAAACCAAATTTTGAAATTATAACAAATGTTTGAATTAATTGAAATTACATTAACTGAATAAACCAAAATTATTTGAATCAATAGAAATTGGATTATTAAAACATAAAATTCGATTGGTTTTTGTAAATTTTTAATACTCGAAATAACCGAGATTTTAATCTGTTAAATCCGACCCATTTTTCAATTATTTAAATTCTTCAAGAACCGAACTAACTGATATGATTCAACCTGAATCGAATCACACCATTTATGAATCAACTATATATTGCTAATTAAATTCGTACCGTGGCGCCACTAGGGCAACTCTTGCCGGACTTTTTGCAAGACCATAACGAAGCTCCACGAGCATCAAGAACTCCACCGTAAACGGAGATTCCATCGAGATGCGTGAAGAAGATCCAATGGTTTTCTTTAGCAATGACTCTATAATCCGATGGAGCCACAAGAGTACCTTGAATCCGAAAAGTTACAGACTTGCGTTTACACTTCGCACCATCAAACACAATGCTTCTTAATAAAAACTGTCCCTTAGGGATCACAATAGTGACTGGCTTGACTGAGACACAAGCTTTGGTCCATATTGTTGTTAAGGCTTGGGTTGAGTCGGTTTTGCCGTCTGGTTTGGCTCCATAGGAGAGGATATTGAAGGTTTGTGCTGAGGAAGATGAGATCGAGAGGAGAAAAATGGAGATTATGAGAACTAATGAAGAAGAAGAAGACATTGTTTTGTGAGAAAGAGATTGAGGAGAAGTTGAAAAGTGGTGATGGGATAATGTTGGATTAGTGGAGATAGAGTATTTATAGTATTTGTGTATTTATGAAAATGGACTTTTTTATTCGAATCTATAATTATTAAGTCGTTATTTAGAAGAAACCTCTCACATTTGAAGGAGAAATTAAGTTTGGTATACAAATTTTAAATTGTTGATACCGTGTGGAAATAGGTCAAAACGATTTATATTATATATTGTTTAATATTGTCAATTCCATAGAGAATATTTGTTTAATTTTAAATTATTATTAGTTGTAGATTATTTGGAATTTCAAAAGTTTGTCTTTGTTGTGAGGTAGATCATTTATCATAAACCTAATAATGTAATGAAAATTTAGATTTCCCATTTGTGGATTGTGTAGATGAATTATTGTGAACAAATGACAAGATGTCATGATTATGGCTCAACAAATTATTTTTATTGAATCCAAACCGAGACAAAATAATTGAGCGAGACCTAAATTTCTATAACGGAAGAACTAAAATCGAAGTAGAATCGAATAGGTATCCGACATATCTAAAATAAAATTAAATAAAAAATATTGTTATATTTATTACTAATTAGATTTATATTCCTTAAAACTAGTTAAATATTTTAGTCTTATAAATATTTCATTTATTTTCGGATATTTTCAAGTAGTTTGAATAAAAAGTGATTAAATTAAAATGGATTTAAAAAACTTTGTACAAAAAATTCGCATTCAAATACCCAAAAAATAAATGAATTACTTAACCAGAACCGAACCAAACCCGGACAAAAGTGTTAAAATATTCGAACGATTCCTAAAATTTTATATTCAAATACTAAATCTAAACCGATTACCCGAATGAGCAGACGTAGTTGTGAGTATAAGAAATTTATAACTTATCATAAGGCTTTACGGATATAATATGTCCCAATAATTGTTTAGTGTTTAAAGATTAGATCCTAAAGTAGTGCAGACAAATCAAGAAGATGTTCATACATAAACTATGTTGTGTACAAATTCAAATACTTAGATATAACTGAAAAAGGCATGTGGGAATGAATGATTAGAGAAAAATGTCAGTGCATGTTGATGATAGGGAACATAAAATCAATATGCATGTGACGACTCAATCAGAAGTAACCGATTTATAAGCTTTAATTTATCAATAAAAACGTTACGCGATCTTGATTTTTTTTGTCAAAGAAAGACAAGGAAATTACGGATCCATGAATAAATTAATTAATTAAAGAATAAATTAGGGAATTAAAGAAGCAATCATGTACGAGTCATACGGACGAAAAAGCATCACGAGAGTTGAAAACGTGACAAGTGGAGGAGAAAACGGAGGAGAAATTGGCCAATAATATGATGCATAAACTGATTTAATCACATGCATTAGCAACATTAAACATAAAACTATTAATGTGATGATAACACAACACATTTATTGCCGCATGGCGCGTTATCAGGATCAAGATTTCTTAAATTCAAATCATCGAATTATTTTATTATGTTGTTTGTCTTGTAATTGGCCTTTTTTTTAAATGAACGTTAATTTCAGTTGGCTTAAACACAAGATTTAGTGGCATTAAGGTTCGGACATAACTTTAAGTATCTTAAAAACTAGCTTGGTTATTAGTGGACTTTTCTATGCTTAATTCGAGTAGAATACTTTCTATAATCCTTAAGCGATAATGGTTTTTAATAAGCGGTACAAATAATTACATGTTCAGCCTATTCTCCAAGCGTTGTTTGGTTTCAGTCTAGAACGTTTGTTAGAACACAGTATTTACCGTCAAGATTTACTTGTTGTAAAGCTATGTATGATTTGATCTATACAGGTAAATGTAACGAAATTCAAAGATTAAGTATCTTACAAATATAATCTTAGAACGAGAAACAGAGAATAGATTATGTGTATTGTGTAGATGACGGTTCCTAATTCACAGTGGAACTTATCTTTCTACGAATCTGAAAATTAATCAGTCAGTCAAGGTAGAAGAGGGTAACAATCTTCCGGAGATTTTTGGCTTCTTGACATGAAACGCAAATCAGATGTTTTGTTACAAAGCCTGCAAAAACAAAACACCATTTCTCTATGTTGCTTACTTAGTTATTTGCCTCATAAACAAGATCTGATTCTTCTAATAACGGTAAATGATAGTCGTGAGGCTTTTCTATTACGTTTTGTACCTGTTGCAGACAATTACAGAGGAGTCTCGGTTGTAATATCTCATAGCAAATAAAGGATGGGATTAAAGATATTTAGAAGATTTAGAGTTCAATACAATGTAGATGTAAGAAACAGTCTTGAAACTAGTCTCTTACTTTTGACAGTAGTTATTGGCTCTCAGGAGATTGCTTTTGAGGTAAGATAACAGTAAGAATCTGAATGAGCTCTTCTTGCATGAAACCCATATTCCTTGTTCCAAAAAAATCCAATTGATCTTGGTCCTTGTTGCAGTATAGCCAACAGTTCCTGCCAGTTCACATATGGTTACACCTCAAAAGGCTTAAACGTTTGATATTCCAAATGCCTCTACAGGTGAACCTAACAGGCGCCATTGTAATGGCAATGAAACTGAACCAGGTCCTTCAACGATAGCCTGAGCCTGAGTTGGAATCTGGAGTGGGGTGGTATCATCATCTGATGCAAACCTACATGTCACATTGACCTCTTTGTTTATCCAAATACCAATGTCGTCTTGGTCTCTTCTGTGTTCAGGAAAGCACTAGATGGTACCATCACACAGAAACAGAGCTCCTGGGAGTAAATCATTAGTGAAAAACCAAATGCAGTAGCTGAGATGCAACAAAGACGACTTCATTGCACAGAAATTGGGATGTTATCACAGCATGAACTTTGAAGCAAAGAGAGCAAACATATCTTTAAAGCTAATTACAACCTGCTGCTCTAAGTTAGTAAAGCTAAACCAACATTCATTAATAATCAGAAGAAACAAAAGAGATTCCTTCATCTACATCATCATAGGTTTCTTAAGTAAGCAAAACATTCACATGATAAGATACAATCTGTAACACCAGCAAAAGGGATCACAGATTTCTTAACTGCACATTTAAGCTCAGAGAAAACAAACTAATGCTCCGAACTGTTTTTGAGTACAGAGATTCTTAACCACAAAACTGCAAGGCTATAGAACTAGCACCAATGAATTGATATGTCTCCAACAAATTGAGGCTGTACATACACAATAGAGAATGGGAAGAAGAGAAGTAGAGAAACATTGTCTTAAGTAGAGTTAAATATCATGCAAAAATTGAAATTGTAGGTTGAGTGAAAAAATGTTGTCTTTGGGATAGAAACATCCACAATAGAGTTTCTCTTTAAGGCAAAGTCGAAATAAAAACGGTCAAAGACAATTCGGCCGGTCTGAGGAGTGAAAATTTGAAAATGTTGTTGCCACTCGACCAAGACAAGGCGGTATGGTCCCAAACACTCATGAATTTGTCTGAAGCTGTCTTGAAGACGAGATTCAAAGCAACAAAATATGGAAGTAAACTACTGTATACATCAAAGAAGCAATCATATGGAAGTCAAACTACAATATACATCAAAGAAGTAGTTAAACCAGAACAACTTAAACTTGTTTCGTTGACTTTTCTTCCTGGTCCCATTTCTCCCCAACCATAACTTATGTCTTATCATATATAATCCGTATCAGTTACGGAAGCAAACCTCTACCAATCGCTAATGCTCTTGGAGATTCATGAACAATTTGTGGTTTCTTGACTCACCAAGATTCATGAGAGCTAACCTGTAAAACGTACAAAATCATGTCAGAGAAGCGACAACTTGAGATATAGAATCACCATCGTCACTTCCACTCTTCTCCGGCGGCTTTGAGATGCTTTAAATAGTTACAAAGATGCTAAAAAAATCATGTTGATTTCAAGAGGTGATGCAAAACCACGAAAGAGTTTGTTGATGGTCATCTAAACCAATCAATCAACAACAAGGATGATTTGATATGCGTAGATGTCAATCAACAAACACATTCAAGGGTTGCAAAAAAGAGAGAGAAAAAACCTCTGTAATGTTCATGGAAGTTTTAAGATGTATAAAAACAAGTTTGAGATTGTGTAAGTACAGACAAAGAACATGAATCCAAACAAGAATATTCTTTGGATATTCTTAAGCATATGCTTTGGAATAAACCCTTTTCCGAGACGATTCTTACTGCCAAGCATGATGAACTGGGAAACCCAGAAGTAAAAAAAGAAAAATCGAACTTGTTCTCGTTGTTCCATTAATCAATGTCTGAAAATGTTCTTAAATTATTATACTATGGCCTTTTCAATGCAAGAAATAGACAGCTTGTGTCGCAAATTCGAATCTAATCTGAATGCTGAAAAGTAACCAATTCAAGAACTTTGATTGTTATAGCCTATAGTTAAAGTAACCAAGTCAAGAACCTGTAATTCCCTTGCTATGTGGCTTGGATTCTCAACTCTCTAAAATGTAATTAACTTGCATTTATCAGTGAAGTGTCAAAGAGAGGAACAAAAGGCATACGTCACATAACATTAAAGGTTTTCAACAAGAACATACAATGCAAGAACAAGGTTTTGTGTTCTGTCTATAACAAGACAAACCACAAGAACTCTACTTGAACTCTCTGGTAGTATCAGAAAGCTTGTCTTAAAAGGCAGAAGTGGAATCCAAACATCAAATTAATTTCTGATTTCCTTTGTTATGTCTTGTAACTCTTCTACCTTTGACATCTGGTCAATCATAATGCACTATGTGTTTTTTGATGAAACTTTCGCCTAAGACATTGTCTCAGGCAAGGACAAAGCCTGGGTTTGTTCATCGCATGTTTCCCTCTCTCAAGACATCAATCATGTTATAGATCCGTTTCTCTGCTTTAGACCGAACCTGCAATTCATGAACGTGTTTTTAGGAAATGAAAAAGTCAACTCCTGGAATCTTCTGAAACAGTTTTTTAAAGATGATATCTAACCTTCTTGGCAAGAAAAAGCACAGCATCAACAGTACCCTCAGCGTATATCGATCTTCCGCAAACATTGTGTTGGAACTCAAAGGACACACTGCAACAAGAAACAAGTAGCAAATAGTTTTAGGGACAAATCAGTTTCCATTACAAAGGGAAAAAACAACCAATATCTTAAATCTTGCATTACGTTTTATCTGGTGATGTCAAGTGATAAAGATGGAAAGCATGACCAGAGACATGCTCTTCTGGAACACCAACTATCTCAATCTGCTCCTTAGGATCTCGAATCAGTTTAATCTGGTTTCACAATGTACACGAATACAACATAAATGGTACAATGCATTTTACTAAAGAAACAATACATGTAAGAGAAGAGAGTACGATAAAACACCTGATCCATGTCATAAGACACACCCAATTTCTGAAAGCAAGAAATAACAGCTTTTGCAGTACCAGATGCATCTAATTTGCTGGATTGATGAGACTCCATTACCTATATAGATCGTTGCCAATTAACCTTACTAGAACTTCCATTTAACAGAATACACCGAAGTAAAAGAAGTACCTCCAAAGAATAACCAGCAAATGCACCAGGAAACTGCTCAGACATGATCTCCATGGCTGCAAGAAACGCAACAACCTGGTGGACCGAAATGCACAGATGTTATGTGCCGCCAGGATCAGATTTTATGCATTATGATACACAGATATCTAAGTAGGTACCTGTTTACCCATCTGTGGGGAGATCACAGCATAAATATTTGATTCCTCGACAGTTTTATACAATCTTGTTCTATCTCCTCCAGTTGTTCCCATGACAAAGGGAACTCCTACTTTACCATACAGCTCTGCATTATCTACATTGTGCAACAAAAACAAAACCCACCTCTGAAATCAATCAACTACAGAGAAAAAAACAGATTCTAAAGCAAGCTGGTGTTGTAACCTGATACCATTTACTGCAGATGGAATTGTGTAGTCGACGACGATTAGTTCGGGATACTTCTCAAACACTGAAGACAGAACCTTCTCTCTTTCAGTAGGCCCATGCACAAGAATCTCTTTTCCACAGACCTCAACTCTCTGCCCAGCTTCTTCAGCAGATCCAAATGATGTAGGAACAATATTCACTCCTGCAGAATCCGCAGCTTTGATGACAGCTTTCCCCATTTTGCCACTGCATCCATTCACCTAAGTATAAAAAAGAGTGAATGAATTACTTGACTTGATCCCTTTTGACACTACATACATTTTGCCACTGCATACGTTTTCTCTCTTAATGTGTTACATTCTATAAAAGACAATAGAGCAGAAGTTGGTCTAGTGGTATTCTTGTACTTAATTGCATTTGGAGACCCACAAACTTGCATATCCCTAGGATTAATCAGGCTTCTGCTTCAATCACCCAAGGTTATAAAATAAATAGAGCAGAAGTTAATCAGATACCATGATGGATACGCCGTTACCAGGCGCAGGGGATTTTCCGACATCCTCTGAAGTCACCGTCGTTTTCGCCATTGAAAAAACCACCGGAAAACAGCGTTTCGTTTTGGTCATGAAACTAACACGGCTTTTAAAGCCGAGTACAGCCACTTGAGTAGCTCGAGATGAAAACGATCCAGGGCGATGAAGAAACACATTGGATGACGCCATTAGCCTGTGATCAAAATCCCAAAATAGAAAAGAAGAATCACATATATATATATAGTTGTCAACAGATTCTCTTAGAGAAACCAATGTGAGAAGAGTGTGAAACCAGATTAAAGACGGTACCCATTAGTCGCCATTTTCTTTCCGTTTTCAGTATTCCCACAACTCTCCCGAAGGACGAGATCAAAGTTTGAAGTTTTAAAACCTTGACTGAAAATTCCGATGACCGGCTTTAGGATTCTAGGGTTTTAGACATTTGTTCCTTTTACGTCAAATCCGAAGTTACTGGTTTTGATAACCGGATTTTGAGAATTAATTATCCAAACCGGAATATCTCATTAGTCCAAACCGGATTTCTCCTCTGAATTATGGCCAGAGCCCTGAATTTCCCTTTGATTAATGATGAGCTGTCCCAAAATTAGAAAAGTATACTTGTATTTGATCAAATATGAAATTATTCCAATGAATTTTATAGGTTAAGCATTTTGAGTTCGAGTAAAATCTAAATAATTAAAATTTTAGAGTAGTATAAGAAAATCCAAATTCAAGCTTAAAATATTTATTATTTTTTAAAAATGAACATTATTTTAATTGTTTTTCTTTTTTTTTTTCCAACTGAGAGATATATAATATTTCCAAAGGGCATAACCAAAGTTTCGAAACAGAGAACAACCAAAGCTCCTGATACTAACCAAAAACTATACCAAGTCAAAACCCAAACATCAATTAAAGGCAAAGGGTCTATCCTGATTAAAGACATCTTCCAACCATCTTGGACATCCTCTCGCCAAATAGGATTGCCACAAATTGTTCCTAAAGACGCTCTTAGCCATCAAGATTGCTCCCTTATTTGATGCATACGTTTCCTTTTCCAGCTTCCAAAAATGTAAACGATTAAGGGCTCTGATCAAAACATCCGAATATGACCACAAAGCAGACCACTCCATCGGTTGCATGACGGCCTTGACGCAATCCACCGCGTTTGATGCAAATATTACCTGATCAAAGTGAAGATCAAAAGAACACAAAATAGCCCATTCCATGGCTTTACAATTTACATCTAATCTAGAAGTTACATTCGACCAAGAGATTCTGCTGTGAAACAAAATTGTTTTTCTGTTAACTATTTAATTTACAATATTTAGTACGTTCTCATTTATTTATATATGTTTGTGATACTTTTAATGAATTCGGTTTAGATTTTAAATCTATTAGTGTTTTAAGTATATTTTATATTTTAGTTTAAAAATATTTGAATATGAAGAATTTGAATCAAATCTAAAAGGATATAAATTGCGAACTGAACTAATCGGAAAAATAAATTATCCATATAGATTCTATAATCATGAACACGAACATTCAAAAAAGTGAAAAATGTTTTAACCGAACTCACTCGAGTACCCACCCTACCTCAAAACCAAATAAATTTTTTGAGTACAGTGTCGGTATGATATATGATAGCTAAAAAACACATTAAATATATATCAAAGAAACATTTGAAATTGTTGCTCCTAAATAGTTTTTAAAATTTAACAAATGATGTTAGTCTTGTAATAAAACACTTGACAACACTAATCATGAGATCATAAATAAAAGTTACGTGAGAACATTTTATTTCTCTTATTTATTGAGAATTTGATTAATGAACCCATTTTTTATAACCCTACTAATTGACAAATAAAATATTGTTTAAAATTAATAATTGATGTTAGTTCAGTGGTTAACTATTTGATATCCCACGTGGGCTTTCATTCACCGTAGCAACATTGGTCTTTTGCTGTTTTGGGAGAGTTTAATTAGTAAGTCACGGATTGTAAGTTGAAAAAAAACTTAAAAATTTTGGTGTCTAACGAGTATTTTGTGAGCACTACCTCAGGATCGGCCGTGAGTGATTGCTAGCTATGAAATAAATATAAAATGTTCAATCTGAACCACAAAATTAATGTATCAAATGCAATGAACCATGTGACCTCAGAGATGTAGATACGTGTGTTCTTCTCACAATTCATTTAGTTTTCCCTTTCAATCTCTGGTTCTCTGATTACATTAATTAAAAACTCATAAAAGTATATACAGATTCTTGTCTTTATCACAAACAAATAAGCACACACTTTGTTTTCCCTGTGTATATATACTCTGAACCTAATCATCATATTTAATTTAGTTTGCAATTACTAAAAAACTTCGACACTTTTTCAATTAAATTGTTACTAACATGATAACATCACTCATGATAACGACCAATCAACTACATGTTAAGTACCGATGCTTGTCGGAAACAGACGATTTAAAAAAAAAAAAAAAAAAATTTATGTTAAATTTCCCAATCCAAAATTCTTAACTGAAACGAATCACAAATTTCGGGTTTCTTAGTTAAATTTGGTTTAGACTAACCGATAAAAAATGTTCATTTTTTGTATTATAACAAAATAGAAAATTAAAATTAAGCCAAAAGTATTTGAATTAACTGAGAATTCATGAATCGAATATAAGTCAAAACTATACAAATCAATCTGAACTATAAAAAATTATCTGATTAAAACATAAAATTTGGTTAATTTCGATAGATTTTTAATAACAAAATTAATCAAAAATCGAACCAATATAAAATTTTAATCGCCTCGATTCATCATATTATCTGGCTACTAGAATTACAAAATAACTAAACGAACCGAGCTATTCCGGATCCAAATCGCATGCCGAGTGCATTGTATCAAATGGAAAAGGGGAAAGAGGCACGTGACCTTTATGCATGATGAGGTTTCAGAGAATTAGACCAAAACATATGTCTATGCATATGGATTGTCCAAGACTATTTGCTTTTTTATATTATTATATATATCAGCAACTATTCAAACTTAACTATTTCACGATTATATTATCTTTTGGCTTCGTCAAAAAAAAAAAAAAATGATCTTTTGGCAAAACAAAATATTTTACTTGTTTTTAAAGAAAACTAGACATAATCCATATCTACAAGTAGGAAATAAAAATAAATTAAAAAAATAAAAGTTTACAAAATGAGTGGCTAATTAAAAAGAAAAAGGCAGAGGGAATATATATGATATAATGTGATATCTTATCTTTCTTGAACAATGTCCACTTGACATCCAATCTAAAAGGTGTTCATGACAATAATCATGCATGGGTTGCCATAAATATATTTCATCATTCACTCATTTAATTAAGCTTTTTTAATTTCTTACAAAAATAACAATACATTTAGAGATCTTCAATTTAATTTTCTCAACATACACTTTAACCGTTGTATTAATACGATTATTGTGTTATCACTGAAATCTGAAGTAAAAAAACTATAAATCGTGAATCGTTGTTGAGAAAGGAGATGTTCAATCTTAATATATACTAAAGTGAAGGTTTATTCTAAAATCAAACCGAATCTGTTTTTTCCCTTTTCTACTTTTATGTTTTTAAAATTTTGACTAAATGCATTTTAAAAACATACGTGTATAATTTTAATGAAATAAATTCATCCTAAATATAGATCAGAACACAATATATTAGGACTTAGGAATAAGTATTTTGTAGTAAATACGGATTTTATCAGTATGTCTACGCCGAGGAGATTCACATTTGTTATATATATCGGATCTGATCTCGAGTAATAATATAGTGGCTCAACTATATGTCTTAGATATTTAATTGTTAATAAATATTTAATTATTTATAGATTCAATTTTTTTTTTTATTTATAACTCATGATATTTATATTTAAGGTTTTCCAACCCTAAATTAAATAAAAAGAGTTTTGATGATAAACATTGACCCAAGATCTCCTGCTATAACAAAACCATGCGAGTCCAAAGATCGATCCATAAACATCGACAAAATTGAGGAGTACCAATAGCTCAAGTGGAAAGAGCTTGAGTCAATTATTCTTCACCTCTAGGGATAAAATGTCTCTGAGCACAAATAGAAAGTGGGTCCCATGTGACCCACAAATAGGGAATGAAACCGCCTTTTCAAATTTAAAATTATCTCTTCCTCATTTTATTGGTTTTTCAAATATATTTTGGTTAACTAAAACCATCCAAATTATGATTCATAATAACTATAACTCTATAAGTATGTTTTACCTAGAAATAAAGACAGGTGAGAAATCTATTACTTGAAACTGATTGATAATGAATAAATAACGAATATACATCAAAACCTAATACTATATAAATAAACTGTCACATTACTAAAAATTTCATAATTTGCCCGACTTCTAGAGTGCTCGAGGCGATTCCCCTAGTTGGTCGGCGATTTCCGAATCGACACGATTCAACTTATGATCTTTTCATCTGAGTTGTGTGTGCTGATTTCGAAGATGGATAAAGAGATTTGGGAAGATTTGCAGAGGCTCTCATTGGGAGTGGAACAGAAAATGATTCGAATCTCATCCTCGAATTGTCGTCGAGAAGCTGAAAATTGCAACCGATGTCTCAGAATCATTCTCCCTGGATCATGGCGATTGGAAGGGAAAGACAAGGGCCAAACCTTGGAGAACGGTAAGGTCCAATTCTTCCTTGATCCTGATCAGGCCATGAAATCAGTTTTGGATGGGGATCCATGGAATCTTAAAGACTGGTTCATAGATATACAAGATGTTTCATCCAAATATAAGAAGGATAGCGCGACTCAATCAGAAGGTTTGGTGGTTAACCTCAAACCACCAAAGACACCATGAGGCTTTTGCACTGAAATTGTCAGGGGCTGAGGAACCCCCTGACAATTCGATATCTTAAGGATATCACTAAAAAGCACAAACCGGATATCTTGTTCCTCGTAGAAACCAAGAATGTAGATAGCTATGTTCAGGCAGTAGGGAAGCAGTTGTTGTATGATAATCATATTCTGGTATCGGCTAGGGGATCAAGTGGGGGATTGGCAATCTTTTGGAGGACTACAGTCTCATGTACAGTTTTGAACCAAGCCACCCTGTATAAAACTAATCTTTTGCTGACTGAAGGAGCTCGTAGTTTCACAGCCACCTATATATATGGTAATCCTGATCGATCTAGTCGAAAAGAGCAATGGGAGCAGCTTAAAACTGAGCATCGAAATGGGGCTGTTTAGGATGTGCCCAGATTATTTATTGGGGATTTTAATGATATATGTTGTAATGAAGAAAATTTGGGAGGGCCGATTAGAGCTGAAGCCTCTTTCACTAGCTTCCGAAGCCTTATAGATGAAATAGGGATCATGGACCTCCCCATGACAGGAAGTAATCTCACCTGGATAGGAATCCGAGGAGGCCAAACAATCAAAACGAGAATTGACACAGCAATGGCTAATGTTTATTGGATGGAAAGCTATCTGAACGCCATAGCAACTCCCTTGCAGTGGATAGGTTCCGATCATAAGCCACTTTTAGTGGATACTGAGCCGCTCCATAGAAAGAAGATAACCTTATTCAAATATGACAACAAATGGAGAAATGATAGTAGGGTCCATGAAGTCATAACAAAAGCCTGAAGCAATAGATGCCAACACTACAAGCCGGAGTACTTTAATAAAGCTCTGAAATACTATAGATACAGCCTTTCAAGATGGAGAAGAATGAATAGTACAAATTCTAGTCAACGTATCCAAGAAATTTAGGAACAACTTAAGAGGGCTTATGACGACAATATAACTAACTTTGTCCATATACAAGACCTCAAGAAAGAGCTTAATCACTATTACGAAATGGAAGAGGAGTATTGGAGAACCAAAAGTCGTATCCAATGGCTAACCGCTGGAGATAAAAACACTAAATATTTCCACTCAAAAACGATTCAGAGGAGAAATAGGAACCGTATCTTGCTGCTAAAAACGGAGGAGGATGGAGAATGTTCTAATGAGAACGAAATTAGAGGTCTTATTTTGAATTATTTTAAGCATTTGTTCTCCTCTAATGATATGGATGATGCATCTCAGGTCCTTCAAGAGCTGCAACCGAGGGCCACCCAACGCATGAATGAAAGCTTAACAAGGGAAGTAATAGAGGAAGAAATTCAAGGACCAATCAGGGAGATGAATCACGATAAGTGTCCAGGGATCGATGGATTCAATGTAGGCTTCTACAAGTTCCACTGGGACACAATCGGTAAAGGGGTGATAAACTTTGTTAAGCGTTTCTTTACAACTGGTTACCTTGATCCAGAGATAAATCATACTCTTATATGCTTGATACCTAAGGTTGACTCCCCGATGATGGTAAAAGACTATAGACCTATTAGTTATGCAATGTGGCATATAAAATCATAACGAAAATACTGGCAGAGAGATTGAAACCTTGGTTGCATATAGTTATCTCAGAAAATCAATCAGCTTTTATCCCGGGTAGACTAATAACGGACAATGTTCTTATTGCTCATGAACTACTCCACTCATTAAAAACTCGAAAGCTAAAGGACCCTTAAATGGCTGTCAAGCTAGACATTGCAAAGGTATTTGATAAAGTTCGTTGGGATTATATTGATATCATAATGCGGAAGTTGGGTTTTGCAGATAAATGGTGTAGATGGATTCATCAATGCCTTCGAACAGTCACCTACTCAGTCATCATCAACGGTGTGCCTGAAGGATATATCAAACCAAGCTGTGGAATTAGACAAGGTGATCCAATTTCTCCATATCTTTACTTGCTATACACAGAAGGTCTCTCGTTCTTAATTCAGAATGAGGTGGAAACATGGAATCTACATGGGTATAGAGCTAGTAGAAACGGACCCGTAGTATCTCACGTTCTCTTTGCAGATGATTCACTGATGTTTTGCAAAGCAGATCCCTTAGAATGTGAAACTCTCATGAGAATACTAGACACTTATGGGAGAATCTCAGGTCAGAAGGTTAACTTTCACAAATCCTCAATCACTTTTGGTAAAGGGATTTCGCTTGCGAACAAGAAGAACATAGCTGAGACTTTGGGAATTGGT
>OVAU01000843.1:0-17474 GCA_900406315.1 Biscutella laevigata subsp. laevigata
TTTTCGCTTCTGTGGTCGCAAAAGAGCGACAACAAGAGCGACCACGTATTCGTTTTCATGTTAAATTTCGCATACAACTAAATTAGATTAAGTACTGATACTATTTCTTTATTACATATCATTAACCATTACTAAACTCGCGTTCTTAACTCCCGAAACAAAAAAAAATACATTCCCTTACAAATTGTATAATTACTCGAACAATATCATGACACTTATCGGAAACCTTTATTCATTCCATATAACAATCATTCGATTAATGATCTTGCGTTTATTAATTATTTTTACAGCTATAACACGGTTATAAGAGTTCAAGGGTGTTAAAGTAACGACATCTCGATTTTTTTTTTAAATTTTGGCTTTCGTTTTCAAAAAATGAAAACCAAACAACTTTTATAAAAAACTAACCTTGAATTTATACAATTCATTTTACTCAATATCGAATTTTTTACAATGGCACAATGGCAATATGCCTCTACATAAGTACCCCTTTCAAACAAGAGACCAGAGTTTGAATCCGCGATGTCTAATTTTTTTTAAAAAAATATAACTGTAGTTGCTCTTGTGGTCGCTAAAGAGCGACCACAATAGCGACCACATGCATATTTCACATGGATCGCTGACGTGGCGTCTTCGAAGGTTGTATAAGATTATAGGTGGTCCCTCTCGTAGTAGCTCTTTTCCTACTACATGAGCGACAACATAGGGTTTAGCACTCCAACCCCTACATGGTCTCTCATGTGGTCGCAAAAGAGCGACTACAAGAGTGACCACGTATTCGTTTTCATGTTAAATTCCACATATAATTAAATTATATTAAGTACATATACTATTTCTTTATTACATATCATTAAANAGTTTGAATCCGCGATGTCTAATTTTAAAAAAAAAAATATAACTGTAGTTGCTCTTGTGGTCGCTAAAGAGCGACCACAATAGCGACCACATGCATATTTCACATGGATCGCTGACGTGGCGTCTTCGAAGGTTGTATAAGATTATAGGTGGTCCCTCTCGTAGTAGCTCTTTTCCTACTACATGAGCGACAACATAGGGTTTAGCACTCCAACCCCTACATGGTCTCTCATGTGGTCGCAAAAGAGCGACTACAAGAGTGACCACGTATTCGTTTTCATGTTAAATTCCACATATAATTAAATTATATTAAGTACATATACTATTTCTTTATTACATATCATTAAACCAGCACTAAACTCACGTAATCAACTTCCGAAACAAAAAAATTACATTCCCTACAAATTGTATAATTACTCGAACCATATCATGACACTTATCGGAAACCTTTATACATTCCATATAACAATCATTTGATTACTAATCTTGGGCTTATTAATTATTTTTATAATAGTGACACGGTTATAAGAGTTCAAGGGTGTTAAAGTAACGACATCTCGGTTTTTTTTTTAATTTTGGCTTTCGTTTTCAAAAAATGAAAACCAAACAACTTTTATAAAAAAAACTAACCTTGAATTTATACAATTCATTTGACTCAATATCGAATTATTTACAATGGCACAATGGCAATATGCCTCTACATAAGTACCCCTTTCAAACAAGAGACCAGGGTTCGAATCCGCGATGTCTAATTTAAAAAAAAAAATATAAATGTAGTCGCTCTTGTGGTCGCTAAAGAGCGACCACGGGAGCGAGCACAAGCATATTTCACACGAATCGTTGACGTGGCGTCTTCGAAGGTTGTATAAGAATATAGGTGCTCGCTCTCGTAGTCGCTCTTTTGCTACTACATGAGCGACTACATAAAGTTTAACACTCCAACCCCTACGTGGTCGCGCTTGTGGTCGCAAAAGAGCGACTACAAGAGCGACCGCATATTCGTTTTCATGTTAAATTCCGTTTAATTAAATTATGTACATATACTATTTTATTTATTACATATCATTAAACCATCACCAAACTCGCGTTATCAACTTTCGAAACAAAAAAATACATTCCCTTACAAATTGTATAATT
The DNA here is from genome assembly GCA_900406315.1 of Biscutella laevigata subsp. laevigata. NCBI lineage: Eukaryota > Viridiplantae > Streptophyta > Magnoliopsida > Brassicales > Brassicaceae > Biscutella > Biscutella laevigata. The sequence goes on from OVAU01000843.1 coordinate 1,993, forward strand.
ACTCGAACAATATCATGACACTTATCGGAAACCGTTATACATTCCATATAACATCATTCGATTATTGATCTTGGGTTTATTAATTATTTTTACAACGTTGACATAGTTATAAGAGTTCAAGGGTGTTAAAGTAACGACATCTCGGTTTTTTTTCACCCGGATCGCTGATGTGGCGTCTTCGAAGGTTGTATAAGATTATAGGTGGTCGCTCTCGTAGTCGCTCTTTTGCTACTACAAGAGCGACTACATAGGGTTTAGCACTCCAACCCTTTCGTGGTAGCTCTTGTGGTCGCAAAAGAGCGACTACAAGAGCGACCACGAATTCGTTTTCATGTTAAATTCCGCATATAATTAAATAAGATTAAGTACGGATACTATTTCTTTCTTACATATCATTAAACCATCAGTAAACTCGCGTTATCAACTTCCAAAAAAAAAAATACATTCCCTTACAAATTGTATAATTACTCGAACAATATCATGACATTTATCAGAAACCTTATTCATTCCAAATAACAATCATTCGATTAACGATCTTGCGCTAATTAATTATTTTTACAACGATGAATAAGTTTTAAGAGTTCAAGGGTGTTAAAGTAACAACATCTCGGGGGCTTTTTTAATGCTGGCTTTCGTTTTCAAAAAATCAAAACCGAATTAAAACAAAACTTGAATATATACAATTCATTATACACCTTATCAAATTATTTACCATGGCACAATGGCAATATACCTCTACATAAGTACCCCTTTCAAACAAGAGACCAGGGTTCAAATTCGAGATGTCAGTTTTTTTTTAAATATAACTGTAGTCGCTCTTGTGGTCGCTAAAGAGCGGCCATAGAAGCGACCATAAACAATTTCACACGGATCGCTGACGTGGCTTGTTCGAAGAAAACCACAGTCGATCGATAGTCGCTCTTTAGCGACTCGGGATCGACTACAGTCAATTCATTTAATTCATGGTACCGATGCATAACGGAAACCAATTTATATTAAGTGTAGTCGCTCATGTAGTCGGTCTTTAGCGACCACAAGAGCGACTACCTTTATTAAAAATTTGAATACTTTGTACAAAAACGCATTAGGTATAAGTGTAGTCTCTCTTGTGGTCGCTAAAAATGAGCGAATCATCCTAAAAATGAGAATGGCTGAATTGAGTTGAATGTGTTTAGGTCTAAAATGCTCAATTCCGTGCTTGAATATATAAAATGCCATGAAACACTAGTGCAACCAAGATTATGCTAATTAAAGTTCAAGATTATACTCATAATTGAAAGCAATCCTAGGCTAGCATGCTTCACAGACCAATGACTTAGCTTTTAAAACATTAAGATCTAAAGCTATGAACTTTAAGACTTTTCGAGACTACTTAGCCAACATCGATGATCGGGAGTTGAGGTGCATAGGTTCTTACTCTAAAATATGAAATGCATCCTATATGAGACTCAATCCTAAGCTAAAATGCAATGCATCTAGATGCAAAATCCGAATAAAAGCAAATATTTTTGAAAATTTTCAGGTTTTCAATAAAATATAAACTGTAATGCACATGAGACTCAATTATAAAAAAACAGAAACAAAAAACAATCATCGGATGAGAGGTGGCTCCTCCCACAAACTTAAATCACACTGTCCAAGTTGGAGAAAGAGATCGAAAATAAAAATAAATAAAAATGAATTCATATTTACAAAGATTTAGAGTGGCGTACCTATTTTTAGTAGGCTGTGGGTAAGGGGTTACTAAGTAATCGACCTCATCATCACGACACATAAAGACTTTTAAAACCTGCAAAATTCAAATACTCAAACGAAAATGAAGCATCAAAGTGACCAAGTTCAAAAACAAAAGTAACTAACATTTCAAATCAATTTTTTAAAAAAAATATTTCATGAACAGTACTGGAAACGATACCAGTCAGAATCTGACATGTATGGGTGAGCAATAATGTTCATCTAAAACTCCCTGTAATTTTGTACGGTAAGTTTTTGTCGTTACGGATGACCGAGATGGCATACTGATCACTGTGACCGTTATGACACCCAAGAAACGTCATTTTTGACTTGATACCACTAAAAACCTCAAAAATTAAAGCACTTAAGCAATCCCAATCATCAAAGTTCCCAAAACTAAAATAAAAACTTGAAACAAACTAAATAAAAGGATATATACATGGTGAACTTGTCTTGAAGCACTTAAGCTATCCCAAGTGAACTTGTTTTAAGTCTCTAGCTTGACTTTCTCTTCTCCTCGAGGTGGTTTATAACCCTTCTCAAACATGGTGAACTTGTCTTAAAGTTTCTTAATGATCTTGAGGTTTAAAGCCTTCTAGGCTTCCAGACTCCTAATTTGTAACATGGCTCTCTTGAGCTCAGTCCATTCTTCATCTAGACTAGACTTACCATTGCTAGTCTTATTCTCAACATTGTCTCCAAAGGTTTGCTCATCAATGATGGTTTTCGTCTCTACCTTGTGCTCATTCAAGCCCCCCTTGAGACTAGTCTTACCATTGCTAGTCTTTTTTTTAACCTTGGTTCCAACAAGTTCATTTATTGTTGAATCCCTTAAGTTCTCATCGGGTGGATCATCTATAACCTCCACAGACAAGGCTTGGGCATGAATACCATCTTTATATCTCAAAGCCTTGGTGAAATAAATCTCAACCCAACCACCACCCACATCTAACTTGATGATTCCTTGACTTTGATCGTCGTCCCAACGGTTACTAGGAACGACCTTCTCAAAAGAAGTGGATCCTAAGGTTGGTTTTCCATTTCCACCACCACAAAGTCGGTTAGAACCTCTACATCCTCTACTCTCGCTAAAAGATTACTCAGCATGCCCACTAGCTTAACTACTCGTCTTATCATTCAAGCAATATTACAATCCGCTATTATTACTAAGTCAAGGCGATTCACCTATAGAATCGTATGATGCTTTCCTACATTCAATTAGCAAGAGTGAAACATGATCAAGGCACAAAATGGTTTCAATCGGTTTGGGCTAATGGGGAGTCCAATGCATAAGAGAAGGTTTCACACAAGACATGAAGGTTGATTGTAATTTGGTTTCTCTCGCGGAGTGAAATAATTATATCAAAATCAGGAAAGACAAAGAGCAATTGGGCATACAATATTGATCATCTATATTCCCCCAAAACTTAGACTCTTACATCTACCTAATCATATTCTTTTGAACCTTTTTCTTCACAATTTTTCTTTTTTTTTGACTTAGGGATTTTTTTCTTAAAACTAGACTCTTTGTTTTTATCTAACTCCAAGGCTTTTATCTTTTCATTTTCATTCTTTTCCTTTGTTTCTTTTTCTTTTTCTTAGCCTTACTCTTTTTGGAGCATACTTTTCTTTTCTATTTTAGAATCTTATAAGCTTTTTGCTTCTTTCACCATATCCCTTTTTCATCTTTTATTCCTCTAGGTGATTCTTTTCTTTTTATTCATTCTTTTTCTTTCTCTTCTCAAGCTTTTCCATATCAAACTCATAATCTCAAGCTTAGTTCTACCCATAACTAGATCGAAATCAAGTCCTAGAGCTACCCAAGCTTTTCTTTATATTTTTATTCCATTCCACAAACATCCTAAGCTACCCAAATAGATGTTTTCTACTGTCGCTCTCTATACTTTCATGTTTTTTTGCAAAATTACAATCACTAAATCAAACAAAGAGAGCTCATGTAAGTGTTTAAGTCAAGGGTGCAAAAGGCTTAGTGGAAATCATCCTGAAAATGAGAATGACCGAATTGAGCTAAATGTGTTTAGGCTAAAGTGCTCAATTTTGTGCTTAAATATAGTAAATACCATGAATGTATTGTGCAACCAATATCATGCTAAAGATCAGGATTATACTCATATCATAATTGAAAGCAATTCTAGGAGTCTTCACAAACCAATGACTTAGCTTCTTAAACATTAAGATATAAAGCTGTGAACTTCAAGACTTTTCGAGACTACTAGGCCAAAATCGATGATCAGGAGTTAGGGTGCATAGGTTCTTTCTTGTAAACGGGCAATGCAAGCTTAATGAGAAACAATCCTAAGTTGAAATGTAATGCAGTCTAAGTGCAAAATCCGAATAAAAGCAAAAAATTTTGAAACTTTTCCGGTTTTTAGTAAAACATAAAATGTAATACGCATGAAACTCAATCATAAAACAAAATAGAAAACGACATCAACCTAAAGGTGGCTCCTCCCCCGAACTTAAATCACACGGTCTCTATGTGTTCAAGTCAGAGAAAGAGACTAAAAATAAAAATGAATGCATATTTACAAAGGTTTGGAGTGGTGTACCTAATACTGGTCAGGTTGAGGGATCATTGGTCTCGCTTGAGGAGACAGTGGGGAGGCAACTGGTACAAGCTTCTATTTCAGACATAAGACTCTTAAGACCTCCAAAATCCAAACACTCAAACAAAAATCAAGCATCAAAGTAACCAAGTTCAAAAACAAAAATAAATAAAATTTAAAACCAACTAAAAATTAAATTATTATAATTTTTTTTCGTGAACAGTACTGGGAACAATATCGGTCAAAATCTGACTGGTATGTGTGACTAATATTGTTCATTCTAAAGTCCCTGGAATTTTTTACTGTTGATTTTTTGGCCGATACGGATGACCAGTATGGCATACGAGTCACTGTGACCGGTACGACACCTAGGAAACGTCCTTTTTCACCTGAAACCACTAAAAACCTCAAAAATAAAGCACTTAAGCAATCTCAATCATCAAAGTTCCAAACAAAAAAACTGAAACAAACTAAATAAAAGGATATATTCAAGGATACCATGGGACTTCCTCCCAAGTGAGCTTGTTTTAAGTCTCTGAGTTTGACTTTCTCTTTTCCTCAAGGTGATTTATAACCCCTCTCAAACATGGTGAATTTTTCTTGAAGACTCCCAATCGTTTTTAGCATTGCTCTCTTAAACTTAATCAACTTTTCATCCATACTAGACTTACCATTGTTAGTCACTTTCTCAACTTTAATTCAATATACCGAATTCAACATCAATTCAATCAAATTTCAACTAATCATAAGTATCAATCTAACAAGAATTATCAAATTTAAACTCAATCCGTGCAAATTCTATGTTAGGTGAACCAATATAGCACAATGAGAGTCAAATCCAATCCAAAAACCAAGCTTAGAGAATCCAATCTCCAATTTCCGTCACCTTTTATACTTGTTCTAGAGAATTCCGAAATTTTCAAAATTTCGGCATGAATCTGTCTAATTATCAACATTCAACCATAGAAAATTATAAGCAATCACTAAACCTAGCATTATTAAGCATTTAGAACACTAAACAACCTCGAATCAAGTATGAAATTGAAATTTTACCCAAGTGAATAGTAATCCCTAAAATTGGGGGTTTTAGTGATTTTTCCTTGATTTTGAGAGTGTAATGGGTTTAGGAATGTGAAAATAGAGAGATTTAAATTTTGATTGAACGAAATCGGTGAAAATTTGAGTAAAAACCAAATATTTTACGGGTTTTTCGTTTAAAAAATCGCGGAGAGAGAGTTGGGAGAGAGTGAGAGAGAATGAAGATTTTCGAACCTGATACGGGTCAGGTTGACCGGTATTGTGACTAATCCTCTGTACGAATCGTTTCGCGTGTGCGAGATCGGTCTATTTTAGACCGGTATACTCACCGGTGTGATGCTATAAAAACTCCAGCCAATATGGATCGGTCACTTCTGTGACCGATATGGTGACCGAGGCAGTGTTTATAAAACTTCCTGTTATTTTATACCTGTCACCAGATTTGACCAGTTTAATGACCGATGTTATTCGCCAAAACCCTACTGTCATTTTACACCAGTCACCAGATGTCACCGGTATTATAATTGGTGTTGGTCATCTGAAATTGGGTAGAGTCCTTTGAATTTTTCCTGCAAAATCATCAAACGTCCACAGAGCAACCTTCCAAGTAAAATGAGTCAGACAGATAAATAAACGAAATACAAAAATAAAAAGCATATTTACAGGATAGACATGAGACTTCCTCCCATGTGAGCTTGTTAACGTCACATAGCTTGATGTACCGTCGTTTGATCAAGGCGGTTTGAAGCCTTTCTCAAATATCTTGAAATTTTCCTGAAGCTCCTTTATTATCTTGAGGTTTGTGCTATTATGGGCTTCAAGACTTCCAATTGTCCGCAACATACCACTTTTGAGCTCGTTCGAATCCTCAGCTTGACTAGACTTACCATTACTAGTCTTTCCTTCTACCTTGGTTTCAATAGAATTATATGTCCCTTGTCGTGGCGGTGTAGCTGGTATGGGTACGCCTTTCTCCTTAAGCTTCTCTAATAGAGGCTTGTCTACCAACTCAGCAGTTAAAGCCTGACCATTATCGAAGTCTTTCTTCCTTACCGACTTATTTGCATAGCTCCTAACATGACCTTTCCTTGATTGTACCATCGTGAACTTTGATTGTTGCATCTATTGTTGCCAGGAATGGTCTTCCCAAGATGAGAGGATCCTTAGGCTTGTCATCCATCTCCAACCCCAAGAAATCAGTCAGGATCGTTACATCTCCTAACTTCACTATACGATTCTTAAGCATACCCACTGGTTTTCGCATTGATCTATCTGCTAACACCAAAGAAAGGTTGCAAGGTTCAAAATAATCATAGCCAAGTTTGTTAACAGTTGATAAAGGTATAATACTAGTAGAAGCCCCTAAATCGCATAAACTAATTTTAAAATTAGAAGAGCCTATAGAGAGTGGGAGAGTGAAACTCCCTAGGTCTTAAAATTTTGGCAGATGGATGTCTGCTTGATTGAACGCGTTATGGGGGCTGGGAAATGGAAGCTTAGGCACATCAGGCGGTGGGTCATAGGTTGGTGCTGGTGGAGGAGTGTCCTTCTCACTAGCAGCTTTCTCTTCTTTCCTTCGGTTTTCATTGCTCTGAATGATCACCCCCTACCCTGATTCTCATTGTCCTCGATGAGAACATTGGTTGTGAGTGAGCTTATCTTGTTCACGGTAGTGGGCACATCGTCATGTGCTTGTTGAGCGATTAGTTGCATTTTCATATGTTCTAGCTTTGCACTCGAGTAGTGCTAAGCGAGGGGTGACTTGGGTGACGTAGTCATTCATTTTACCTACTTTGTAATCTACATTTCCCACGTGTGAACTGAGTAGAGTTACGTCATCGTCGATAGCTTGTATCTTTGAATGTACTTCTTCAATTTTTGCGTTTAGATCACATAAGATATGTGAGATGGACTAATTAGTAACTAAAAAGTAAAAACTTAGTCCCTAGTTGTTGGCATGATCCTGGCCTGAGGATGGATGAATTTGGCGTGATGAGATACTGTTCTTGAGGTGATATGATCAGATGTTGCAGAAGATATGAATAGATGAACGTTTTGGTACGATATGATGCGAAATGATGACGATTGATGCGGAACGGTGGCTGTTGAAATTGATGGACGAAGTGGTGATGATGATAATGATATAATCACATGATCTGTGGAATGATCAAATGAAGAGATAGATGACTCTTACTTAGTTGGTTCACACAAAAAGTAGACAAAATTTCTTCGAAGAATAAAATGGGTTTTGTTGGATTCACTCCAATCTTTAGTAAAGCACCTAAATGATCCAAAAATTATTTTCACAACAAAAGGATGGATGTTTTTATTGATAATTTCGTGCATAATATATAGAGGAAGGAGATGGAAAAAGGCTCCTCCTCGAAAATGACATAAAAGCAATAAATAAGACAAAGACTTAAAAATATGAGTCTTAGTTTCCTTCAACTTCTTTAATGGCTTCATAATTTCTCCCACTTTATTCTAGAGTCTTTTATTAGACCAAGATATTACTAAGTAGTATAGATGAAAGTAATTTATCTAGTCTCATTAAAACCTATGCTTGAGAAAACCCAAAGGGACAAAACCGAAGCATAGGAAAAGACTACTAGATAAATCACTTAACTAATTAGTTAATACCTTGATCTTCTTCAAATGCTTGAATGATATTAATGTAGCTTGGTACGGCTTCATGCTCCTTGTCTTGATTCTTCCCTAGAATCGTTCATGACCTTAGCGAGTTCTTTTGCTTTGCTCCTTGTGATCGCTGCGTTCAGTACCTCCAACGTCTTGGAAATGTCTTGAACCTCCATGCTTCCAAATCAGTTTGTAAGCCATCAAGGATCCCATCACTTGTGGCAAATAACTAATGGCTAATACCAAATCCCAATTTGGAAACGGTGCCAATTGATAAGATGGATTTTTATCATATCCTGTCAATGTAGCTATAGTGGTAAGTATGGTGATTATGGGTCGAACCAATCTTGGAGGGTATCAACGCACTATTTTTATTATGCTGCTTCGCTAAGTCTAAGTGGGAATGATATGGGTTGTTTGTCACTAACAGTCCTATCTAAACGATAAATGAAATGGCAATTAAAGTAAAAATCAACTAGATCAAAGAAAATGTAAATTCGATAATTAAAACAAGCATATGGACCAGGGCAATCGAACTGGACAGTTTACTTTCATGCTAATAGATGGTTTAGTTCACACAATTAAGCTTATCTTATGTCTAGGAATTTCTAATGTAAATTAATCCACTCCCATGGTAGAACCCTTTTCCTAATCGTGCATTCTAAACAATCCCTTGAAAGAAAACATAATTAGAAAGCATAGCACTCAATTCCATACAAAAATCAACCCGACTTAAACAATCCCTTGAAAAGCCTAAATTGACAACTTCTTTATTTGGTCATGCATTCTGTCGAACACCTTATGGGTGACAGATTTCCTAAGATCTAGACTAGGTTAATTACTCCTATTCTAGGATTGGGTTCAAAAATAAGAAGAAGATCATTAGGTTTCAGTCCTAAACCATTATAACAATTCAATTTTGCCCTTTTCTAACCTTAATCCATAACTATAAAAGACTACTCCCAAATCATGCCTAGAACACTTTGTGGGTTTCTAGATATGGTTCAGATCAGGATTCAAAGACACAAAGTAAAATCAATAGCAACAAAAGCAGCAAAATAAATGAATACATGAATCAAAGAAAATAATAGCAATAAAAGATAAACTCAAAATTACAAAGAATGTTGAGGTAAAAGAAATTCTAGATCTGAAAACTTTTTAAGAAAAAATAAAACCTGACTAAAAGATTGAAAAGAAAAACTGAAACTCTCCTAAAAAAATTCTGATTAGGGTTTTAGTTCACTTTGGCTCCCTTTGTATAGTTAGCTAAAGTTAACCAAATAAAAGGCCCATTAAACTAGGTCTAGTTAAAAAGCGGAGGAGTGATACCGGTCAGACCCACCGGTATGGGTGATCGGTATTGCTCTTCCATCTGATGTTTGGGATCGGCACCGGCAGCAGACCGGTGTAGTGTCTGACCGGTCTTCTTCGTCTGTAGGTTCCTGTTAATTTACACCGGTCTGAACACTGGTGTGTTTTTGACCGGGATGATCTGTCTGCAAGCTCCTATTGATAAACATCGGTTTGTGGAACAGTCTACTCCGACTGGTATGATGCTCTAGAATATCGTACTTAGGCATTTTTGCTCTTTTTTCTTTCCTTCTTGATTTATTTCCTGAATAGTTTCATCTCTACACCTGAAATCACAAATGATATGCAAATGAAATCTAATGGACTCAAATACACCTAAATCTAATGCAAAAGGTATCAAAAACGAATAAAAAAACCCGTTAAAACACAACATATCAAGCAACAACTTGTTTCTCTCTGTTGATCACTTGGACAGTAGGTTCTAAGGTGGTTAGATCCTCAAAGATAAATCTCTCATATTCACTTCTTTGGATTGCTTCATCTTCTTTGAATGAGACTTTCTTTCTCCGGTTAGGTGACTTACGCAAACGAGAATGGTTGTCTTTGGAATCCTCTTTATGATCAACTTCTTTAACACACAACATTCTGATTTTCCAGCCATTGGTAAACAATTTGGATTAACCTTTGTTGCTTAATTTCCCTCTTACTCTTGCTCTTCAGTTTGTGAAGTCCTTACTCAAATTCATTCACACGCATCGTCAGCATATTATCCAGCTGCAATGCAAAGATAGTAGTGGCTTCATCGATTTTTGAGTCATAAGTTAAGCCATGGAAGGCTTGAGCTAAAAGCTCTATCGTACCAACTGAAAAGATATTCAAAGATATTGCAGTAAATCTTTTTAAGAGAATATTACAGCAATATTTTTATCATATAAACTTTAAAAATATAAAAGGAAAACGATTTCGGATAAATAACAATCTAAACTAGATAACACAAATCCTAACAACCTAATTAACACCTAATGATCACGAAATAGACTCAACATTATCAACTCAAATCAGATCAAATATGGATTCACAAGAAACAAAACCCTAAATCCTGAAAACCCTAGCAACTTAACAAACCCTAATCGACCAAAAACGTAACCCTCGTTTTTTTCTAAACCTAAACACATGCCTAACTAAAACAGTCAGACCTAAAACTAATAACAACGATGAAACCTAATATGCTAGACGAAATCCTAATAACCTAATAACCTAATGAATTTAATCACCCTAAACTGATCAGATTAAACAAGACAACTAGTTAACAACAACTGCAACTAACAATAACTAACCAAATTGATTAGAAACCTAGAAACCCTAATGAACTAGAACGCTGAACCCTAACAAATATAAACCCTAATCAGCCGATGAACCCTAAAGACTAACGATCAGATTAAAACAAACCCCAATCGATTAATGAAATAAGCAGCAATATACTCTATCAATCAAACTAGAAAACTAATCAGATTAACAGAAATATGCAGCAAATAAAACACCAATTCGAATCAAACAAAACAAAACCCTAACACGCAAACAGATACTACACGTGATAGAGAAGAGAATTAGAGGGGTTTGCTTAGCCTTTGGTTCAGAGTCGACTCTGATACCACGTGATATGATCATGGATCTTATCTGAAGCGAAGACTCAAGTAATCAAGGACTAAAGGTGATGATGATGGCGTGAGATAGAGATTGTGATGTAGGATTGATTTCGTCTCTTAATCAGATGGAAGTGACTAAGATGGTTAGTAGTTGCTCTTGTAATTAAAAGAAGATTGAAAGAGAAACAAATTCGTTCTACAGTCAGACAAGAGATATTGATTTCTCTCTGGAAATAACTCAAGGGTTTACACGTCATGCTTGGCTGCCAAAACACTCTAAGGCTCGCCAATAATAAATGGAAAAATAAAAGCCTAAAACAACAAGGTTTTTCAAATTAAAGAGCAAGTAGTTTAAGTTATAAAACAACAAGGCATTTAAGCCCAATTAAGGCCCACACACCACTTGTACTAGAATTAGGATGATTTAGTACTCTCCCAAGTAACAATCCTAGACAGCTCAATGTAGTAATGATTATGCCTCGTTAAAAACCTTGTTGAAGAACCTCCTACCTTTTAAAATCTTCAGCTAAGGAAAAGAGTACAAAACCATCGTTTAGCTACCTAGTGGTTATTACTGGGTTCTTCAGTCTTGAAACTTGAAACATAGAATGCACAAGCTTCGGCCTCTTCTGGATCGATCTCTCTTGATTGTTTGAGTGCATGAACTCCCTTAGCCAACTCTCTAGCTCTAGCACGTATGATCCTTCCCTCGATCTCTTGTTCCTCCTCCTCTGAGCGGGTCACGATCACATGACTAAGTCCATGACGAGTACGTCCAGAAACCCAACACTTGTTCCTAGATTTCTAATTTCATTCTCAACCATATATTTCAATTGTTCCCGCCAAAACTCATGTTAGAAAGCCCTAGATTGGATTGCCGACAAAACTATCATCACACCTGCTGGTTTTAATTTATGCTATTATTATTTCACTTATTGCCTGCTACAAATCATCATCCTTCTTTCTAGTTTTAGCCATTACTTAGTCTTGCTTGTCTCTTCGTGTTAGTCTTTACTCTATGTGGATTTGATCACTACATATTACAGCGGTTGTTTGTGCACTTGCAAATTTAGCTGTCTGTAGTAAAATCTGATTAACATGAGCAGGTCAAGAAGCAAACCAAAGCATCCAAGAAGCTCAAAGTGGAGGTTTTCAGCTCGTCCTCCTCCTCGAGCGACGATAGCTCAGCTCCTGAGTACCACCTACAGAGAATGATAATCGCACCACAACCTCAAAAGGAGTAAGACAACAAGTCTCTTACCTTCTCATCCGACGGGGAATTCGACCCTGATGCCTACTATTATTAGGTACCTCCATCACCTTTGTACATATGCATTTTATCTTTATTTTTCATTATCTTATTTTCGGTTTCTTCTCCTTACTTAGACTCACACATAGACTGTGTGATTTAAGTTTGGGGAAGGAACCACAATCGTGCTAATGTCCTTTTTCTGTTTTGTTTTCTTTATTGAGTATCATTTTGCATCGTAGATAGATATGTTTTTGTTGAAAAAACCCATAAAATTTGAAATATTTCAGAAAAACCAAAAAGATTTTTCGTCATTTTAGGATCAAGTCTAGTTCATTTATGTAGGGGATCAGTTAGGATCACGGGTTTCCTCAGCATTTATGTAACCTTGTTGGGTAGTCTTAGCAAGTATGCTTAGTGGGAAACGCACCAGAGCTGAAGAATATTAGGTACTTTTTTCTAAAACATGCTTAGGCATAAATCCATTATGGGATTGTGTGCCTTAAACATGATATGTGATTAATCTCCTTTCTAAGTGAATGGATTAAGGAGATTTGGTGATAGAATGGAAATTGATGCATAGGTTGTATTCTTCCATGTTCTTCACACTCTTCTAGCCCATAGAAAAGTGAAGGTACCAAACCAACTTTCTCACTCTTCTAACAAAAAGAGGAATGGGAAATGTTGAGATATCAAGGAGCCATATCAGTCTCCTATATTTGTCATGACAGATCGATGTGTGCTTGAACTGCATCGATCAGAAGGCATCGATTAGGTCATACCAATTCAGTTCAGGAAAAATTAACACTTTTAGACTTGACCAAGCCGAAATTATTCATTTTTTTAGATCCTATAAAAAGTTTTTAGACATAAAAAATTCATGACTTTTGTTCTACTTATGTTCTTAAATTGTTTTTAGGGTAAACATGGGATCTTAAGCTTAATCCCATCTTTCTTATTATCTTCTTTTGTTTAAGTTCTTATTTGCTTTTGTATCATGCTTAGGCATAAATACATCATGGAATTGTGTGTCTTTAGCATGATTAGAGAGTACGCAACCCTCTATGGGAATGTGTTAGGTAGATTAAGGTGTTTAAGGAATGAATTGTGAGGTTTAGGACTTAAAGATGTTTATCATCATGTTCTTATTGATGATATTAATGCTAGATTAGGTTTGACCACTCTAATCTAGATCTTAGAGAAATTGTTGCGTGAGAGGTGTTCGTCAAAATTCTGAATCGATCTTTACTGTTTTTAAGTATTGTTTTCCAAGACCTTGTGTAAGAATGTTTAATGGTTGCTTATAATAGAACTTTATGCTTCTTGATTATGTGATTTGTCAAGAGAATGTCTCGATTGCATGATTATGATGGGTTTTCTACCACGAGAGTGGATTTATTTATTTTCAGAATTCTTAGACCTTAGATAAGCATTGTGTGATTTAATTGAGCATCAATATCCTGAAGTCAATCATATAAATCAACTGTCTGGTCCATTCGCTTAGACTTTTATTATCGATTTCCATCAAAACTGTTTTGTTGAATTTCTATGCTACAATTGTCTTTTTCAGTTTAGTGTTCAAGTTTATTGTTTAGGATTGTTTAGTGGGAGAAAACAACTCTCTATCGAGTTAGACTTATTGAATTCTCTACAGGATTTATTGACTAATCAATCCTGATTTGGTTCGACATGATACCCCACATACCGTAATTTTAACCCATAAAAGATCTATTTATCAGATTGGCGCCATTGCCGATTTGGGGTTTGCAATAGCAATAAGTCCTTTGCATCCTTTAAGGACTTAGTCTTCTTTTTCAGTTACTAATCGCTTTGGTTCTTTTTTTTTGTGACTCAGCTACATGAACCTACGATCTCACAGATAATCAAATCTCTTATGATTCTCGAAAACATTCTTTCTTTAGAACGCCAAAACACAAGGGCTCGTCGCGAAGCCAAAAGACTTACACACCTACTTCGTCTCAGTCTCGAGATGGAAGGCGAGCAAAATGCAGCTGCTGCGAGTCATTTTCCTAATTTGCTAGTTCGTACAATAGGCACTCACGATGAGCCTACTCCACACGGACAACGAGCTGGTACCCGACCGCTGGATGTGAATAACGACAACTTTGAAATCAAGACGAGCTTGATAACCATGGACAACCGATGGAGGACCCGTTAAATCACTTAGACACATTCGATATGCTATGTAGCACGATCAACATGAACTGTGTAAGCGAGGATGCACTAAAGCTTTGTCTTTTCCCATTGTCTTTGGGCGAACACGCCCACTATTGGCAAAGATGTTAGCACAAAACTCCATTGTGAATTGGGACGAATGGAAAATAGAATTCTTGTCCGGATTTTTCTCACCCGCTAGCACCGCCCGCTTGAGGAGCGAGATATCTAGCTTCGTTCAACGAAGAACCGAGGCATTTGATGATGGTTGAGAATGCTTCAAGACTTATACACTATAATGCCCTCATCATGGTTTCTCCAATGCTAGCTTACTTAGCACATTCTACCGAGGCCTTCATCCCAGGTACTAGATGATGCTCACCAGGGCAAGCCGGAATAACTTCCATGGTCTTACCGAACAAGACGGTTTGACTTTGGTTGCGAACATGGCACAAATTAACAGCAACCATGGAGACGATTTCTATAGATCTAACCGGGACAGCGTTGATGTCAAAGAAGAGAACTACAAGAAAGAGATCAAGTCGATCAATGATAAGATCGATCGTTTGATTATTTTTCAACAAGCTACGCTTAACTTTTTTGGTAATTGAAGAAGGTTTCCAAGAGGAATTTTAGACCGAGGAGGTTCATTACATGGTTGTCTCTAAGACAGCTTCTTCTCCAAGGTTGGGCTATGTTTAATATTCATCTGAGGTGCTTCAGCGTGGGGCTCTGTTTGATATTCATCTGGTGGCGGGCTCTGTTTGACGTTACTTGTAGTCGCACTATAAGTCATCTTTTTCGCATACGCGATTTCCCTTAGCCATTTTCCCGATTATTCAACAAAAATCCTTCAATTTCTCTTTATCTTAAACCCAAATCAATGTTTGGGTGTGGAAAGAACAGTAGGAGAGCATGGTTATCAGGATCCTTTTCAAATTTTGGAATACTCTAAACGTAAATCCTGCAACAATACACTTGTATGTCACCGGAATTTGACTCTGCAGGCCAACAACGTCTGTCCGTCGGCGTTGGTGTAGACTCAACTATTCCCGATCCCACCACTGCAACAATATCCCTTCTAGGCCGGCCCGCAGTAATTAAGGGCCACAAGCTAACAATAAA
>OVAU01000844.1:156-17468 GCA_900406315.1 Biscutella laevigata subsp. laevigata
CCAGCGAAATCAAATATCACAAGAGGATCTATGGAAATATATTCAGTCAAATGAGAACGATCACTTTACAGATTAAAGCAATCGGGTCACATGTGGCATAATCATTTAAGTGAATTTTTGTTGAAGAATAGATACATTAACAATATGATTTGCCCTTGCGTTTTTATTAANCCTTGCATTTTTGTTAAGAAATCCTTAAATGGATTTGTGATGATTGCTGTTTATGTTGATAACTTGAATATAATTGGGACTCACAAAGAGATAGATGATGCAAGAGCTCATATGAAATAATAATTTGAAATAAAAGATCTTGGAAAGACAAATTTTGTCTCGAAATCTAAATTGAGCATCTTATAGATGAAATATTTGTGCATCAATTAAATTATACCAAAATGATGCTATCTCGTTTTAATATGGTTATAAACAACTCGTTTGAGTACCCTGATGGTTAATAGATCACTTAATACTAATAAGGATCCATTTTGGTCTTGTGAGGATAATGAGAAAGTTTTAGGTCCTGAAGTATCTTATATGAGTGTAATTGATATCTTGAAAATTGTAGTAGGTCGGATATAACATTTGCAGTTAATTTATTGGAACGGTATAAAACACATTCCCGTTATCTACAAGGTAAAGTTGATTTAGGATTATTTTACTGCAGAAGCTTTATTTTTGGTCTAGTTGGCTTTGCAAATGCAGGATATTTATCTGATCCACATAAAGCTCGGTTCCAAACCAGAGACAATTGCACTTCATGAGGCATGTATAAAATGTGTTTGGCTAAGATCTTTGACTCTTCACATCCAAGAAGCAAGTGGTCTTGGTATCAATAAAGAGCCAACAATATAAATGGAATATAATGCCGCTTGTGGGATCGCCCAACTCAAGGAAAGTTATATCAAGAGTGATCGGACAAAACAAAATCCACCGAGGTTCTACTCATATATCCAAGAGCTTGAGAAAAGCAAGTACGTAGACGTGAAATATATCCGCTCAAGTGAAAACGCAGCTGATTTATTCACAAAAGCTGTATCTACTTCAACGTTCAGAAACCATTTTCGAAGTATCGAAATGCGTCATCTTCGTGACTTTTGAGGAAGAAATGAAGATCGTTTATTTCAGGGGGAGATAACACCACTGCACTCTTTTTCCCTTATTACGGGTTTTATCCCAACAAGTTTTTCCGTAATAAGGTTTTTAGCGAGGCAGTTGGCGACTCATCTTTGGTGATGAATACTCAAGGGGGAGTATTAAGAAAGAAGATGATTATTCATCACCTTAGTTAACACTTGTCATTGAGGTGTCAACATGTAAATGATTAGTTTGATGAGTCATTTTATATTGACACTAATCTCTCTTTTGGTGTAATCATGATGTGTCATTTGCTTATTGTTTTGATTCACCTATAAATAGGTTTGTTGTAAATGTTAAATCATATCAATCACAAAAGGTTTTCTATCACATCTCTCTTATTTTCATAAAGAAAAGAGTTCCCACATCAAAGGAGAATCCTCCTCTTTTTCCTCCTTTTCATAAAGTGTTTTCACACTATATATACATATATGTATATACACTCATAAATATACTATTTTGTAATAATTTTATAACACGTTATCAGCACGATATATTCCTGAAAGCCCTTGCTACATCAAAATTCAGAACATATATTTGAAGTATTGGGATGCTCATCTTCGTGACTTTTGAGAAGGAGATGAAACTCGTTTATTTCAAGGGGAGATTACACTACTGCACTCTTTTCCCTTATTACGAGTTTTATCCCACACGGGTTTTTCCGTAATAAGGTTTTTAACGAGGCAGTGGACGACACATCTTTGGTGATGAATACTCAAGGGGGAGTATTAAGAAAGAAGATGATTATTCATCACCTTAGTTAACACTTGTCCTTGAGGTGTCAACATGTAAATGATTAGTTTGATGAGTCATTTTATATTGACACTAATCTCTCTTTGGATGTAACACACAGATCATGATGTGTCATTTGCTTATTATTTTGATTCATCTATAAATAGGTTTGTTGTAAATGTTAAATATCATATCAATCACAAAAGGTTTTCTATCACATCTCTATTATTTTCATAAAGAAAAGAGTTCCCACATCAAAGGAGAATCCTCCTCTTTTTCCTCCTTTTTCATAAAGTGTTTTCATACTATAAATACATATATGTATATACACACATAAAGATACTATTTTGTAGATCATCGACTATGATCAGTGAGAGCAATCCAAAAACACCAAATCCCGTCCAAATATGAATGCAAGAGTACTTAAGGAGGAAACTTATCTTGTAAGCCTCCATTGCCTCGGTGAAGTGATGGACGTAAAAGGCAAAGGCTTGGAGAACCATGGTGAGAAGAAGTAGAAAAAATGTTGTAGAAGAAAGCCACAAACTTCAACAAAACCCAGAAAAACCTAAAGCAAATATACATAAACGAAAGGGAGACCGATAGTGGTGTTGAAGGAACCACTCACCATCGATCTCCAGCCAAAAATAAAAACTGCGGTGAACTAGGATTAATATGCAGTTCTAAATAAAAGAGAGAGATGAGAGAGAAAAAAGGCCCCTTATAAGTAAATATGTTATCTAATCAATAGTGGGTGATTTTAAATAACGGTTGTTTTAATTTCCTAAATTTTTTTTTCAATAATATATGTAGTCAGTGGAACTGATTCCAAATAATAAGACAATGATCACATTAGCACAAATTACTAGATTACATGTCTTAGTTATATTTTTTTCTTTCTTTATTTCTCTCATTCTATTAAAAGCAACACTGACATATATAAGGTTATGTTATGAGAATACCAGCACTACAAGAAAAATTTTCATTGATAGCACGTAAAAACTGCTATTATACATCTTTAATAGCGTTTTCATAAACGATGTGCCTGCCATATTTTAGGATGAATATAGAGTTCATTAGGATGCATTTTGCATATATGTGACATTTCAGGTGCTGAATTGGAGTTGGACCAGAATCGGGCCTAAAGGATCAAGGAAGAAGCAATTTCGGCCCAAGTAGCAAAACCGGAGAACCGTACCAGTCATATTGACTGGTATGCCTAACCGTTGCATATCACTCAACCATCCCAGTCACAATGACCGATCCAAGTGACCGGGATAAAGACGTATTTATCAACAGGAAGAAGACACTGGTCGGGGTTCACCGGCACAATCACTGATCCACGTCCCAGACTCGAAGACGGAGCATTCACACCGGTCACTATACCGATCATATTGACTGGTACTGACCCCCGTTTTGGACTTTTCTGTCTTTTCACACTTTATTTTAGGGTTCACTATATAAATGAACCCTATGACTAAAACCCTATAGACGTTTTTAGCACGATTTTATCTTGTTTCCAGAGCAGTTTTCTAGTTTTCTATCTCAGATTTCTTGCTTTCTTTCATTGGTATTTGCAATTTTAGTTGGTTACTTTTATTTCTATCTTTGATTTCTTGCTTTTATCTTTCTATTCATCTTTGGCGAATCTGAAACCATGTCTAAAAACTCTCTAAGTGTTCTGGATAAGGGTTCTGAGTAGTTTCATATAGCTTATGGATTAGGACCATAAATTGTTTATCATGAAATTGTGTTTATTGTTTTCTGTTCTTGCTTCCTTTCAAGTGATTGTTTAGATTGCATGAATAAGAAAGGGTTATCACCACGAGAGTGGCATAATTTACAATTGAAATTCCTAGACATAAGACAAGCTTGATTGTGTGAATTGAGCTATCTGCTAGCATGAAAAGAACTGTCAATTTTGATTGTCCTGGTCCATAAGTTATCTTTTATTTCTGATTTTTTTTTATTATTTGCTTTTATTATTTTTGTTTTGTTAGTGACAGAACAACCCTCAATTATTCAAACCAATACTTAGCTTCCCAAATAGGATTAACCAGTTATTCTCTCCTTAGGTTGTTCGATAAAACCCCGGATCACCCGATCCTACATTGATTGCTGAACTAGGGACCCAAAATCCTTGTTTATCAGTTGGTTTCATTGGATAGCTCTTAGTTCTATTGCTCCAGACTTGGTTCTCTTCATTTAAATTTTAAGTTTTCTAACTGTTCTATTATTTTTCTTTCTATTTCAGGTGCAGACATCCCCTGAAATGTGTCTGATAATAGAATTGCTTGCCCAGTTGCTCCATGGCCCGAAAGAATTCCTAGTCGAGCTTAAGATTTTCAAGGAGGAAATAAACGCAAAGGTTGATAACATGATCGTTGACCTCAATGAAAAATTCGACACTGTTTGGACACATGTGTGAAGACTGGAAGAACAGATTGCGCAGGTAACTCAGACTGCTAGTCATCAGGCTCGACATATTCAAAGTCTTTATGAAACCTCTTTGGTTTCATTTAATAGTATGATCATTGTGGTTCTCATCGAGGAAAATGAGGTCCTAAGTGGGGGGGAGGGGGGGGGGGCGACAGTTCCCCATCTGAAATAGTATGTCGAGCAGAAGGAGTACTTGACTCTAGATGACACGACACCGCTCAGGCCTAACTTCAATCTGACTAAGAAAGCAGATCCAGGGAGTTTCATGATCCCTTGCACCTTATTTGATATTGAATTCAATGATTGTCTGCTTGATTTGGGTGCTAGTATTAATGTTATGCCTCTGTCTGTTGTCGAGAAACTGGGATACTACTATTTTGTGCCTTACAGGAAGAATGTGCTTTTAGCAGACAACTTGCTGAGGAAACCTGTAGGCATGTTAATAAACGCCCCAGTCAAGCTCAGAGGAGTGGAAGTCCCAACAGATTTTGTGGTGCTCAGATTAGAGATGGGTACGTAGAGCCAGCTCATTTTCGTTCGACCCTTCATGGCCTCTGCTAACACCGAGATTAGCATGCAAAATGCTAAGGTCACATTTAACTTGGGAGCTTATGGTATGCAGCAGTATGACCAAATACCCTTGTCAAGTAAAGACAGGAGAGAGGCTCAAGTTAGTGTGATTATTGATGATGGGAGAGCGATGATGATGGAGTGATGAAAGGACTGATCGAGCAGCGGAAAAGATGATACGTCTGACGACGAAGGAATCATAGATGAGCTGTTTGGACAGTTAAATGAAGTCGCAGAAGAAAAGAGTAGTGAAGGATATGAGGACAACGACGAGTAGATGGAAGAGGAAGAAATCGCCCAAGAGGTGCCCTGATTTTGGTATGTAGAAGATTCTAGGAACCATCAAAGGCTTTGGTCTAGACATCGCCACTTGCGACACTAGATCCATTTACAATGAAATGAGTATGGATGTGTGCAAGAAGTGCGGATATGAGGTCATAGATGTGCCTATATGAGATCTAGCAGAGTTAGTAGGTCTAGAAGTGAGAGCAATAGGTATGGTTTCCAAAGTGGAAGTCAAGATCTTTGATGGGTTTATCTACACAGATTTCTTCATTTTTGTTGAATCTGCTCAAGGAGAGAAAGAATGGATGATCTTAGGTAGAACTTTTCGGAAGGATGTCGGAGCTCGAATAGACTACGAGACAGGTAATCTATACCTCCAGAAAGCTACAATGATATAGACCGCCAGAGACAGAAAAGGTCGAGGCGCCCCCATTTGTTTGTAAAGGAACCAACAGTGTCTCAGGAGCAGATCTTGTACCTAGAATGCTCACTTAGAGAGCACAAATGGCTGAGAGATCGACAGTTTGAAGAGGCAAGCACGAATCATATATCTCTGCAACAACAGATTTGGGATCTAGAGAAGCAGATGTTAAAGGATAAGCAGAGATATAAGACTGATAATTCAAAGCGCTTAAAAATCATTCGAGGATTAGAACATAGTGTGATGGAAACGGACACCGACATGGACGCTGCTCGTGAGGAGCGAAGCACTTTCTATGGTAAAATACTCAAGTTGAACTGGGCTCTTGAAGATCAACTAGCTGCAGCAAAGAAAGATAATAAGGAAGAATTGGGTAAGCTCTAGGATAGACCTCTGAAGTTGGAGAAAAACTCCAAGAAAGACTGATGAGAGACAGCAAAGTCAAGCTATGTGACTATAAACAAGCTCACTTGGGAGGAAGTCCCATGTCTATCCTTTTTATTTTTTATTTGGTTTTTACTCTCGTTTTATTTTGTTTCTGTTTCATTTGGTTTGGATTGCTTCGAGTTTTGTGTTTGGAAGTTTGATTGTCTTGCAAGTTAGATTCAGATATTGAGGTCTACAATGACCAATTCACTATTACTGAGGTCAGTGAGAACAAGGCATCAAATTGAGTGGAGACTTGGCTGAATATAGAGCAGAACTCTTAGTTCGGAGAGATTGCATCGGTCACCATATCAGCCAGTTCTCGCCGGTATCACCTTTGGAGGAAATTCGTCTAGAGTGCATCAGCCACACTACCGGTCACCTTTGTGACCAATCCGTCTCGCCGAATCCAAGGCAGTGCACCAACATCGGTCACCAAACCGGTCTATGTGACCGATATCTCTCCTCCTGCCTAAAACACCAAGAAACCATACACTGCTCTATACCGGTCAACCTGACCAGTATCAGGTACTCGATTCTCCCCGAGTGTCACTTTTTATTTTTGTTATTTTCGGTTTTCTTCTTCTGATTTGGACACACAGAGACTGTGATGTTTAAGTTTGGGGGAGGAGTCACATTTCATCTAACTTCGTTTTTTGTTTTTTGTTTTTTTTTATCGGGTCCCATGCATCATAAAAATTTACAAAAAAAAGAAAGAAATAAATAAATAAATATTTCTCATTTTAGTAGGATCGAGTCTAGAGCATCTGCATAGGGAATCAATGATGATAAGGGTTTTCTCTGCGTTTATGTGATCTTGCTAGGTAGTTTCAACAACTTGTTAGTGGGAACCATGCTTAGGTTGACACATTTTGGGTACTGAACTTGGAGTACTTGATAATAGTCTTGAGGCATGCTTGAAACTTCCCAACTATGCTTACTAAGGTTCGATGATGGCTAAATTCCCCTTTCTCAGTTCTTGGAAGGTATACCTAAGAAGAATCGCGGGCAATGGACCTAAGTACCACACTCATTCACTTGGTATGGTATGCTCAAACCTTATCTGGTAACAACCATTTGAATTAAAAACAAAAAAAAAGGTGTCGAGTCAAGAGCCGACTAATTTATTTTTATTTTTATGAAATAAAGAATAGAGAAAGGAAATGGACCAATGGCTAATAGAAACCTGAAAAATTTTAAAAAGGGTTAAGAAGTAGGGAATAGACCGCCTGCCTATTGTTGAGATTCATACTCTGCTTTCTTTCGAATGCCTTGTGATAGACCCTGATTTACTATTAGTATCGATGCTCAGGTGTTTTATGCTTTAAGTTGTGGTTAACTCTTTCCTGTTTGTCTGAGATTGTCTGCATTTTCACCTTGCTTATAACCCACTTAGCTGAGATTCCCGCCTATTTCAAACCTCAACCCCTTACAGACACTTTGTCTTGCTTGAGGACAAGCAAATGATAAGTTTGGGGGAGTTGATGTGTTGGTATTTTATTGGTTTTTAACTCGGTTTTCGGGCGCATTTTCATTAGTTTAGGATGCAGATAAAGTTCATTAGGATGCATTTTACATACATATGACATTTCAGGTGCTGAATTGAAGTTGGACCAGAATCGGGCCCAGAGGAGTAAGGAAGGAGCAATTTCGGGCCAAGTAGCAAAACCGGAGAACCATACCGGTCATATTGACCGGTATGCCTGACCGTTGCATATCACTCAACCATCCCGGTCACAATGACCGATCCAAGTGATCGGGATAAAGATGCATTTATCAACACGAAGAAGACAGTGGTTGGGGTTCACCGGCACAATGACTGATCCACGTCCCAGACTCGAAGACGGAGCATTCACACCGGCCACTATACCGGTCATATTGACCAGCATTGACCCCGCGGTTTGGACTTTTCTGTCTTTTCACACTGTATTTTAGGGTTCACTATATAAAGGGACCCTATGACTAAAACCCTAGAGACGTTTTTAGCACAATTTTATCTTGTTTCCAGAGTAGTTTTCTAGTTTTCTATCTCAGATTCCTTGTTTTCTTTCATTGTTATTTTCAATTTTAGTTGTTGATTTCTTGCTTTTAGCTTTCTATTCATCTTTGTTGAATCTGAAACCATGTCTAGAAACTCTCTAAGTGTTCTGGATATGGGTTATGAGTAGTTTCATATAGCTTATGGATTAAGGTTAGAGATGGGTATTCTATGATTGCTAGCATGATGTTTTAGGGCTGATAGATCCAATGTCTTCTTCATTTTCATGAATTTAATGTTAGAATATGATTAGCTAACCTACACTAGATCTTAGAAATATTTCTGCCCGAAAGGTGTTTGATTTAATTCCTGAAAGAATGAATTTGTTGTTTATGTATCCTATTCAAGGGATTGTTTTATGACCATAAAATTGTTTATCATGAAATTAAATTGTGTTTACTGCTTTGTGTTCTTGCTTTCTTTCAAGGGATTATTTATATTGCAGAAATAGGAAAGGGTTATCACCACGAGAGTGGGATAATTTACAATTGAAATTTTTAGACATAAGACAAGCTTGATTGTGTGAATTGAACTATCTGCTAGCATGAAAAGAACTGCCCATTTTGATTGCCCTAGTCCATAAGTTATCTTTTATTTTTGAATTTTTATTATCGTTTGCTTTTATTATTTTTGGATCAAACCAAGACTTAGCATCCCAAATAGGATTAATCAGTTGTTCCCTCATGAGTTAGTTCGATAAAACACCGATCACCCGATCCTACAATGACATTGCTGAACTAGGGACCCAAAATCCCTGTTTATCAATCGGTTAGGAGCTCGCCCTCGTTCTCTGATAGTACCGCCACCTGCACCCATGACGGCGAGAGACGTGAAACATCGACGCTCGACCTCGCCTTGCCCCGACCCTCGACCTACCCTTTGCCTTGACGCTCGACCTCGCCTCGCCCCTACGTTCGACCTCGCCTCGCCAGATTAATACGCGGAAGAAGCCTCGCCTCGCCTTCGCTCGTTCTATTCATGTTGGATCGGAGGAGAAAAATAAGCCTCACCTCGCTTTCTCTCTTTTAATTCACTCAACAGAGAGACGAGCCTAGTGTTTGAGAAGACACGATGGAAGAGAGAAGACATGATCGAAGAGAGAAGACTTGATCGAAGAGAGAATTATCGCGTTTTATAACATCTATAACATTTTGTGGCCTATCATCCACCAATTCAACACAATTTTCCAAATACAAAATTCTTTCTTTTTCTTATGAAATCTTTCAACTTTTTGATTATTATTCACCTAATTAGAATAATTTTCCAAAATAAAAAAATTCTAGCGGTTTACAAAACCTCTTATTTTTCTGGAATATTATTTAAAAAACTAGCATAAATTGCCAATATAAAAAACTCTAGATCGTTATTATCCATCTCTTTTTTGTGTGGACTAATATCCACCAAATATGCAAATTTCCTAAAGTAAAAAAATCAAGCGTTTAAGAAAATATCTCATTTTATGGATTTATTATCCATCAAATTAACATAATTTCTCTAAATAGATACTTCTAGTTTTTTTTTCAAAATCTCGTAGTTTTATTGGACTAATATCCAAAAAAACACCATAATTTCATAAACTACAAAATTTTATCATTTTATAACATCTATAAGTTTTTGTGGCACTTTATGGTGTTTTTGTGGACTTCCATCCACTAATTAAACATGGTTTGTCAATATACAAAATTCTATTTTTTTTTTACAAATCTCTTTGGTTTTGGACTGTTATCAACTCATCATAATTTTATAGAATTCAAAATTCTAGTTATTTACAAAAGCTTTGAGTTTTACTTTTTGTGAAGTATTGTCCATCAAATCACAAATGTTTCTCAAATGGAAAAAATCTAACGTTTTACTAAATTTCTCAATTATTATGGAATATTATCCACCATATTAACATAATTCTAAAACACAAAATTCTAATTTTTAATACAAAATCTCTTTTTGGAGACTAGTGTCCACTTAAATCACCATAATTTTCTAAACATATAAAATTCTAGCATTTTTTTACGAAATCAACATAATTTCTCAAAACATAAAATTTTAAAGTAATAAGTAGATAACCCAAGAAAGATAGTTTAATGCGATCTAAGGCCTATTCTCCAATACATGAGAAAATATGACTCCTAAGAGCATCTCCAAAAATGAATTCTATTTAGAGTTTCGAAAACTTCATATTTGAAGTTTGGGGGTGTTTTTCTACAAAAGCGAAACTTCAAAGATATTTTTATTTCATAATATAGCTCTTATATTTATGATAAATTAAATTGAATTCATAAAACTTTTATAAATTATTACCACATATATTAAAATAGTAAAAAAATTAATTAATAAAATATAACACTAAAATATAAAATTTTATAGAAAAATACATAATTAAATATTACATTACAAACAAAATATCACATTATTCCATACATTTATAAAAATAAATTTATATATATAACTTAAATTTACTACATCATTTTCAAGTTTTCATTTAATTTGAAGTTAAAAACTTAAATTTACAAAAACAAATTTGAAATATTTATGAGATATACAATTTTTAATGGTTAAAAATGATAAACAACAAAATCCTTAAGAATCATAAATATGATGTATAATTGTAAGAATCAAAATGTAAATAAAAACAAGAACTTCTTTCAAATTCTATATTTGAAGTTATTGTATTTAAAACTTCAAGTCTGAAGTTTCTTTTAAGAGTAAAAAACTTCAAATATGAGGTTACAGTAATTCTTTTGAAGATGCTCTAATGTGTTTACTAGCCTACGTGTTTTTTTTTTTTTTTTTTTTTTTGAGCTCAACTAGCCTACGTTTTAAAATCGGAAATGTTAAATGAAACTAAACTAAAGAATATTAATATTTCAAAACTAAGGAGGACAAGTTCGTGAGGAACACAAGTTTCATTTCCTTTGGCTGCCTTCTTTATATCAGAATTTGGAATTACTTTCTGAGCTTTCTCCAATGCAAGTTCTCATTGTGGTGGCTTCATCCAATGCAAGTTAACAACACAATGAACATTGAAAATCCAAGAATCTGTAGATTTGTCAATAAATAGTGGCTCTCCGGCTCTATTAGCATTTCACTTACTAAAAATATACCAAAGATCTGTCCAAAGATACTGAAGAAACCAGAACCAATCATCGCCAGAAAAGACAAGAGAACTGTGTACGCAATGCATGATCAAGACTGGTAAACTTCAGGAAGACGAAGTCCTACACTCGCTGCCGATTTCCCAAGCACTCGTTTCATTTCTTCAGATCTATCAACCGCAATGTTGTATGAGAACAGCAGATCCTGCAACACCCAAATATTTAAACTTATCCATGTGAGACTAAAACACACAAGAGTTTCTTCTATCTTATACCATGGAATGTGCAAAACAATAGTTATCATACGCACAACGGATTTAAGAATCATTAAAAAGTCTTTCTTCACCTTGTGAGAGTGAATGCTATTGAGTAGATAGGTGTAGTTGCGGGCGAGGTTAACTTTCTCTTGTGTCGAATCTGAATTTAAGTTCTTTCTAAATTCTTGCTTTACAAACTCAATGAAATGAGTCTTGTGATCTTCGTTTCCAATACGTTTAACTACTGCTTTGAGAAGGTCACGGTAAACTCTAGCAGCTTCACCGCTCATCTTCTACCTTCTAAACACATTTCACATAGTAGCATTAGTTTCCAAGTTTTAGAACACAAAACGATTTTGCTCTTTCAAAAAACTCAGTTCTTTAACAACTAAATCTTAAAGCCTCGGCAACTAGAATTGACTCGTATCAAAATCTCAGAAACTTCACTGTATCAAACATAAAGGAACCTTATCATAGTAGACAGTGGACAATCACAACTCCAAATATCAACTAAACCACAGATATGATTGTTATTCGTTGAGCCTAAACACAAACTGTAACTTTTCTGAAAACGAACTGAAACTTCCATGACATACCAGCAACAAGAAACAAAATCACTTTTCCCGAACACCTGAAAAACAAAACTCCTAAGATAGAGGAAAAGAAAACTGAGAAATAGAGCTAATGAAGTTAACAAATTCTCTTAGAGCATATCAGTGCCCACACAACAAGATAGCAAAAGAATCATTCCCAAATCTTTGAAAAACTTCAAAAATCGTCTTAACAAAAATAAAAACCGAGGAAACAGTAAACTTCAAGAGGGCAAAAAAAAAAAGACTTTGAAACCAAACACGACCAAAAGATTCACCAGATTTTAACTAATCGATCGATCAAAACAACACTAGGCAAAAGCATAGGCATTATAGATAAAAACGTGATTTTTTCACCATCTAGACTCTAATCGAGTACCTGGATGTACCTGAAAAGCTTTTTTCGGATTGGGATCGCTGGGAAATGCTTTGTGGTTGAAGAAACTCGTAGCAGAAAGGGTTACACGGAAATTCGATTTTCAATATCCTTTAGGAAGAAACTCGTCGACGGCACGCCTTCTTAAAATTAACCACAATATCCGAAGCGTATGTTATTTCGTCTTTTTTTTTATATTCAAAAACGCGATGAGAGTCGATTTTATGTTATTTGGTAAAATATATTAAAATACGGTGTTATTAAATTGGTATTTCATTGATGTATTTTAAAGTACAGTAAAAACAGTTGTTATTCAAATATGATTTTGATGGATTTGGATTCTAAGGGATTTAATGTATTTGAATAGACAAAACTTACGTAAACGAAATACCAGGTTTTAAAGTTGTTATTGCATAAAAATTTGAATAGGCAAAACTTATATTATCAATAAAAATATTGTTATTGCATAAAAATTGATTGTAACAAGAATTTGTTAGCTTTATTTTCTCAAAGTACTAAAGATATTATTTAATTTTTTTTCTTTTTTTATCTTAATAGGTAGTTATCAAATATTTTGTATCGTTAAAAAAAATTTTTAATACAAAAATATAAAATTTAACTAAATATATTTTTAATATATGTATCATATCTATATAAAATGTATTTTAATATTTATTTTATACAAAAATAATAATTAAAGTTAACAGAAAAAAGTTTTGATATTAAATATATTAATCAAATATTAAAAATATTTATTATTTTAGAATTTATAAATTCACATTAACTAATCAAAATACATGAAAATACATTGAAATCACAATACATCAAAATCCAATAAAATTCGTCGTATTTCAATGTACTACATTAGAATCCAATAAAAATCTTTTAAAACCCACTGAAATCAAAATACATTAAAATACATCAAAATCATTATTCAATAACACCCCATTAATTTATTAACGCAATAACCAATGTTTTAAGAGATATTTAGAAGCAAGGGGACGATTTTCAAACTAATTAGAAGCAAGTGGATGTTCGTGGTAAAGTCCATTTGACCTGTATGTTTTTACACCCTTACCCCTCACCAACGACATTTATTTTCTTCTTTATCATTCGGTAACCTCTCAAACATTTATTCTCTTCATCATTTTCTCCCACATATGTTCGTCGTTTAGAGTACGGTCAATTTCGCTATCGTTAGAGAATCGGCAAACTCGCCATCCTCCTCATTATTCTTCTTTTCCTGTTGTTCCCGTCACCATCTCACTCCATTTTCATTAACAGAAAAATGCCTGGTTGGTAATTTCCGCTTATAAAATCCAATCTGTTTTCGCCATTTTAGATGTTTAAAACTATGTCTTCCACTAACTTGAATTTTGTTTTCCAGTAAATTCCTTCTTAGATTTCACATAACCCTAACATGCATTTGAATCTAGGGTTTCGCCTAAAAATTATCAAATTTCCGGTGTATCCCACTCAGGAGAGGGAACCGAGTGAGCTAGAGGAATAATGAGGAAAAGAATAGAGTTTCTTGACTTTGATTAAACCAAATTTTTAATAAGTGGGTCATGTTTTTATGTTCAACGTTTTATATTAAGGATTTTGTGTTCAGGGATTGCTATCACGATTTCTATGTTGAGTTTTCATGTTTAGGATTTCTTAGTTGGGTTTTCATGTTCACGATTTAGATACGTGAACATAAATTTTGACATACAATATACATAACATTATTTCGACATATCACAAACGGCCGAACATAAATACTATTTATACCATCTACATAATGTGGTAGCTTAGCATACGTTAACTTAAAATTTCTATAAAACGGAACATGTAAGTCACTAAAGGGTCCAAGTACCACCAAATATAATCGCCAGACCCCAATTACAGATCACGTAATAAACCATAAATAGGAGGTGATAGTATCTAACAAGAGATTGCTTCATGAAATGGTTCCTATCAGACATGCTATTACTGTGTTTGAAAGTTTCTGCATGAAGAACAATGTATCAGGCCGAGCATTACTATTCAAAGGAAAATGTGTTTCAGCAAGAGACATGTGTTTGTGTTAATAAAATATTTCACTTTTTTGTTGTTTTGTAGTCTCATGTTTGTGTTCAATAGTATCTAAGAAGAAAATAGATTTAAAATCGTGAACAGAAATCAAAATCAAATTCAACAGGTTATGAAAACAAAATTTCGTACCGAAAGTCGTGAATACAAAACTATGAACTCAAAACTCTGAACATGAAAACACAAATATAAAACTCTGAACATAAAAAACTCTGAACACAAAACTATGAACACAAAACTCTGAATATGGAAACACAAATATAAAACTCTGAACATGTTACGTAAGGGTATATTAGAGTTTTACTTTGCGATAAGTGGACTTTTACTTACCAAAACTCCACTTTTACTAAATATGTTGCAAAGTCCACTTTTTGCTAAATATGTTGCAAAAACGCCTCTTTCTTATAATAAACTCATGTTTTAATCAGTGACATAATCAATCGAACCCAACAATTAATTTAAAGAGAGAATTAGCAAAAGAGACACTTTCCGAGAAGTAATCTGCAAAAAACACACTTTGAAAAGTAATATGCATTTGACACAGTAATTATCTAAATACTTTAAAATTTATCGATGAATATGCCCTGCGATTTGGTTGTACTTTTTTCCATTTTTTTTTTTTTGTAAAACCAGAATAATCTCAGTCATTGGATCTATGTGGGTGAATTAAAATCCAATGGTTAAATAAGATCTAGTTAGAAATCATTTTTTCTAGTTTCTTTTTTCTTCTCCATCGATAATCTACCGTTTCTCTTTCTCCTCTATTATTTGTTACAGTTTTCTCTTTCTCGAAATACTTTTCTTTATCACCAACAATTTATAATTTGTTCTTTGTTTTCCATGATTTCCATCTATGTGGGTGAATTACGTTATTTCTGGAATCTGTTCATATATCGCATCTCAACACTATTTTTGGGTTCCAAAATTAAGCTCAATACCTATTTTCTTTACACCACAAAAGTACAGAGATAGAGAGGAGAGAGAGAAGAGAGGGGATTTCAATCTAGAAAGAGCATAGAGTGAAGATGAAGGAGATGCATGTGATAAATACATTTGTATCGACAGTGACTCCGACGGTGGCTCGGACAATGCAGATCAATCTATTGACCACATATCAGTGAATTTTAATTCTAAAACGTATGGTACCGAAAAAGTAGAAACCTATCATATGTAACCATACCAAATCATAAAAAAAAGTAACCGTGAACCTTGTGGTTGGTGTTTCATAGTTAATGGGTTATATATGAGCGGTCTCATGTGGTCGAGCTTCTGTGGTTGCTCGAAGATGGATAAAACTGTGTGTTATTTACGGGTATGTAATTAAATCCAAAGATTACTATGACATTAAATCTTGTTTATAGAAGATATAACCAAATTATAATCAATAATAATGTGTTGTTTCTTCCGGATATCAAAAATATTTAGTAATTTATTAACCACATCCCATTGGATTTAAAATTTTAAAACTATGGCCGAAAATATGACAATTCTTTGTATGAAAATATGAACCAACCAATAACCATAGACTCATGAATTTCAAAACATGATGAATCTAATTCCTCTTGAACTCTTGTATTTCCATTCCCTAAATTCATGAATAACCATAAATTCCTGAATTTAAAAATGCGACCATCGAGCTTTTATCTGCCTATTCCCTCATTTGCATCTTTTATGGATTTTTCATCATTGAATGTGTATCACATGGACCTAGGTATTTGTTGGGTTCTACACCTGATTTAAAGAAGAAAAGAAATTAACATTTGTTTTTTAAAAAATCAACTGATAAAATGAGAGGTTTAAAACTGTATTTAAGATTCAACATCACAATGTATCATAATTAAAACAAGAAGCATAACTAACATGCTCTTTGGTTGACACATACAGAACATGAGTAACCACAAAAATGTAATCATGAAACAATAAACACGAAGCTTGTGATCAGATGTAACCATGACCAAATAAACAAGCAGAAACTTAAAAGAGTTGTAGAAGTGAAGATGACCATATAACAACAAACACATAACCATAACATAGATCCGTAATATGAAAACAAGAACATTAAAATAAGCAAGACAACTGCACACTAAACATTCAAAACACGAAACCAAACATATGTCATTTTGTAAGATGTGAATATGACCATGTAACAGTGAACACATGTATGTGTACCCATGGAAATGTGAACACAATACGACAACCACGAAAACGTAGATTGATCTAGGCTCTATAAATTCTGGAATAATCTCGAACAATAGTTACCACCCAAAGTTAACCACACAGACATGACCGGATAAGACCTTTTATACGAGCTCATCGAAATTGAATAAAATAAATGTTGAATGCAGACCAACCACAAACCCTATAATTTAAATTAAGCTATTTAGGAGCCCTTTCAAATTGAAAACAAGATAGATCTGCTATAGACATTGATGGAAGAAACTAAGAACATGTTTAGGCGAAACTAAAAAACCCTAAATCAGAGAAGCAAACTTGGTTGGGTGGAATAAAAATCGAACAAACAATCAAGTAAAATCAAAGAAAGAGAGGAAAGAGGAACATAATCGGAAGATGTAGTGGTGGGGGGGGGGAACATTACCTTGATATTTACTGCGACAGAGAGGCTGAAGAGAACAACGACAGTGGAGGAAGCAGAGCATAACGACCCCGGAGACAAAGGAGACGAAGGAGAAAACAACAACGTCGCCAGGTATGAGAGAATAAGGTTCGCCATTTTTGGAGAGAGTTCGAGAAATGGGTTTCGAGATATTAAGCAAATGAGATTTTGAAAAAATTTGAAATAATTATTTGAGTTTGGGAGAGAAGTGACGATTAGTCCATAATCATAAGAGCCAAGTTCTCTATTGCCCCTAAATGTCAAACGTAAA
>OVAU01000845.1:0-17462 GCA_900406315.1 Biscutella laevigata subsp. laevigata
ATGGATTGAATCCATCAGTACACAATCCCAAATAAACATTTTTTGGCTCCATTGTAAAGTTAGGATACAGAGAATTAAAATGATTCCAAGCCTCTCCATCCGATGGATGTGCGATTTTTCCATTGTTTGCATGTTCTGAATGTCATCTCATTGCTTCTGCAGTTCTTTCAGATTGATAAAGTCTTTTCAATCTATCAGTAAGAGGCAAATACCACATCCTCTTGAAAGGAATTTGACCTCGACCGGTTCTCTGTTGATATCGAGGTTTTTTACAAAACCGACAAGCCGATCTTGTTGCATCTGCTCTCCAGTAAATCATACAGTTATTGATGCAAACGTCGATCATTTGATAAGACAATTCTAAACCAACAACCATCTTTTCAACTTCATAATACGAAGATGGACAATCATTGTCTCTCGGTAACCAATTGTTAAAAACATTTGCCATCCGGTCGACACATTCCTCAGGCAAATAAAAATCCATCTTCATACCCATCATTATTGCTGCTGCTCCCAACGCAGAATGACCCTCTCTACATCCTTTAAATATTGGATGCTTAGATGCATCTAACGTATCATAGAATTTTTTAGCGTCTAAATTTGGTTCCTCTTCAAAAGTATTTCCTTCGTCCATATGTGAAGGAATACTTTCGTGAAATGGATCATTGCCCATTTGAGCTGTTTCTATATTTTCCTCTTCTGTTCTATGTTCTCTCGACCTATTACCCAGATAATCACTCGGAGTAGCGAAATTAGATGTATCAGTTTCCCCATGACAATACCAAATCTTGTAATTCAGACGAAACCCCCTTCTATATAAATGATTCCATACTTTTTCTACAGTAATAAACTTGTTATTATCACAAGAAGGACAATGACAGAATAATTTACCACTTGATAAGCATATTTTCTGGTTTGTGGCAAATCGCATGAATTCAGTTAGACCTTCAACGAACTCTTTTGTTACCAACCCCGTTTGAGCATCAAACCGATCAGGAATATACATCCAATCTCGAAAATTATTATTTCTTGAAGTCACCTCGAATTTGTAAGTTTATACGTAATAATCAAAGATTTTTAGCAGAAGAATGGGTGTTTTAAGAGAAAAGAATGCATTTGAAAGAAAATGGGGTAAGGTGTTGGTTTTATAAGGAAAAAAATATTCTCACGGATTACCAACGAAACTGGTAAAGGTATCTCTTTCTTTCAAATTAACCACGGATTCCCCACGTCTCCCAAGTATTCCTCACGTATTGCCCACGAAAACTTTATTCCCATGCATTACCAACGTGTTTCACAGCAGATGTTTTATTTCCACGGATTACCCACATCACTATGCCATGTTTCCCCACCAATTTCTAACGGATACATTTTCCTAACGGTTTTCCCATGACTAATCCACATAATTTTCCCATTATTTTTTACCGTGAGAATGTCGTTGCAATTTTTTCCCACTACATTTTTCTCGTGTGAATCCCGTTGAAAACTTCGATGATATATTCTCACCGAGTTNAATTTTTAGATGTGGGGATATCGTTAGTAATCACCTTTTGATTTTCCCACCACCTTTTTGTCGTGGGAATATCGTCAGTCTTTGGGTTAGTTTTTCCAACCACTTTCGGATTGTGGAAAAGTTATCAAAAATTTCTTCTAATTTCCCACCATTTATTTTCGTTGAGAATTCTCCACGGATTATCTACACTAACAAAATTCCATAGATTTGTTGTGGGAAATGCGTGATAAATGTTTCTCACGAATATCTCCACGAAAAATTTTCGTGAGAAACGTGCACAGTTTCTTGTATATGTATATTGCTGATCGGTTTGATGCTCAAACGGGGTTGGTCACAAAAGAGTTCGCCGAAGGTCTGATGGAATTCATGTGATTTGCCACAAACTAGAAATTATGCTTAACAAGTGGTAAATTATTCTGTCATGGCCTTCTTGTGATAATAACAAATTTATTACTGTAGAGAAAGTATGAAATCATTTATATAGACGGGGGTTTTGTCCGAATTACAAGATTTGGTATTGTCATGGGAAAATTGAGAAAACTAATTTCTCCACTCCGAGTGATTACGGGGTAATAAGTTAGGAGAACATAGAAGGAAAGAGGAAAATATAGAAACAATACAAATGGTCAATGATGCATTTCACGAAAGTATTCTTTCACATATGGACGAAGGAAATACTTTTGACGAGGAACCAAATTTAGAAGCGCGAAAATTCCATGATGTGTTAGATGCATTTAAGCATCCAATATATAAAGGATGTAGAGAGGGCCATTCCCCGTTGTCAGCACCAACAACAATTATGGGTATGAAGACAAATTTTAATTTGTTTGAGGATTGTGTCGACCGGATAGCAAATTTTGCTAATAATTACTTCCCGGAAGACAATGATTGTCCATCTTCATATTATGAAGTTGAAAAGATGGTTGCTGGTTTTAGAATTGTCTTATCAAATGATCGACGTTTGCATCAATAATTGTATGATTTACTGAAGAGAGTGGATGCAAAAAGATTGGCTTGCCGGTTTTGTAAGAAACCTCGTTATCAACAGAGAACCGTCGAGGCAAAGTTACTTTCAAGAGGATGTGGTATTTGCCTCTTACAGATAAGTTGAAAAGACTGTAGCAATCTTAAAGAACTGCAGAAGCAATGAGATGGTATTCATAACATTCAAACAACGGAGAAATCGCACATCCATTAGATGGAGATGCTTGGAATCATTTTAATTCTCTGTATCCGAACTTTGCAATGGAGCCAAGGAATGTTTATATGAGTTTGTGTACTGATGGATTCAATCCATTTGGGAGACATGGGAGACAGTACTCTCCGTGGCCGGTCATTTTGACTTCATACAACTTCCTCCCTTCGTTGTGCATGAACATGGAGTTCTTGTTTCTCACCATACTTGTTCCTGGTCCAGAGCACCTGAGAAGATCTATTGATGTATTTCTCCAACCATTGGTTCGTGAGTTAGTTGAGTTATGGGAGAATGGGGTTGTGGCATACGATATATCGTGCAAACATAATTTCAAGATGCAAGTTGTTCTTATGTGGACTATTAGTGATTTCCCGTCATATGGAATGTTATCAGGGTGGACAACGCATGGAAGATTATCATGTCCATATTGTAAGGATAATATTGGTGCATTCCAACCGAAGTTCGGGAGAAAAATGTGTTGGTTTGATTGTCATAGAAGGTTCTACCGAGAGGACATCCTTACCAGCATAACAAGACCTTGTTTAGGAAGGAGAAAGTTGAGTGTGATGGTCCCTCGCCTGAGTTAAATGGTAATATGATTTTAAACCAGTTTAGAGAATTCGCAGCAGAGAAAACTTCATATTGCGGGGGAAATGGACATGAATGCATTGACATTGAGAATGATATTTATGAGATTATCGAAAAAGTTCTTCTCAATATGCATAACATCCGAGTTATGCCTAAGCAGATGGGTTTTCCAATATGGTAAGTCCCAAAAAACATTTTTCTTGTGCAAGTTATGAAGCTCGTCGGCGCCGTCAACAGCTTCATGTCCATTTCCCCCGCAATATGAAGTTTTCTCTGCTGCGAATTGTCTAAACTAGTCTAAAATCATATTACCATTTAACTTAGGCGGGGGACCATCACACTCAACTTTTGTACCTCCTAAACAAGGTCTTGCTCTGCCGGTAAGGATGTCCTCTCGGTAGAAACCTTCTATGACAATCAAACCAACACGTTTTTTCTCCCGAACTTCAATTGGAATGCACCAGTATTATCCTTACAATATGGACATGATAATCTTCCATGCGTTGTCCACCTCGATAACATTCCATATGCCGGGAAATCACTAATAGTCCACATAAGAACAACTCGCATTATGAAATTTTGTTTGCACGAATTATCATATGCTAGAACCCCATTCTCCCATAACTCAACTAACTCATGAACCAATGGTTTGAGAAATACATCAATAGATCGTCTCGGGTGCTCTAGACCATGAACAAGTATGGTGAGAAACGAGAACTCCCTTTTCATGCACAACGAAGGCTGTAAGTTGTACAAAGTCAAAATGACCGGCCACATAGAGTATTGTCTCCCAGGTCTCCCAAATGGATTGAATCCATCAGTACACAATCCCTGATAAACATTCTTTAGCTCCATTGCAAAGTTCGGATACAGAGAATTAAAATGATTCCAAGTCTCTCCATCTGATGGATGTGCAATTTCTCTGTTGTTTGAATGTTCTGAAGGCTATCTCATTGCTTCTGTAGTTCTTTCAGATTGATAAAGCCTTTTCAACCTATCTGTAAGAGGCAAATACCAGATCCTCTTGAAAGGAACTTGGCTTCGACCGGTTCTTTGTTGATAACGAGGTTTCTTACAAAACCGACAAACCAATCTTTTTGCATCCGCTCTCCAGTAAATCATACAATTATTGATGCAAATATCGATCATTTGATAAGACAATTCTAAACAAGCAACCATCTTTTCAACTTCATAATACAAAGATGGATAATCATTGTCTTCCGAGAAGTAATTATTAGCAAAAAAATTTATCAGGTTGACACAATCCTCAGACAAATTAAAATTTGTCTTCATACCCATAATTGTTGTTGCTGTTGACAACAGGGAATGGCCCTCTCTACATCCTTTATATATTGGATGCTTAGATGCATCTAACATATCATAGAATTTTCGCGTTTCTAAATTTGTTCCTCTTCAAAAGTATTTCCTTCGTCCATTTGTGAAGGAATACTTTCGTGAAATGCATCATTGACCATTTGTATTGTTTCTATATTTTCCTCTTCCGTTCTATGTTCTCCCGACCTATTACCCTCGTAATCACTCGGAGTGGCGAAATTACTTGTATCAATTTCCCCATGACAATACCAAATCTTGCAATTCAGACGAAACCCCCTTCTATAGAAATGATTCCATAATTTCTCTACAGTAATAAACTTGTTATTATAACAAGAAGGACATGACAAAATAATTTACCACTTGTTAAGCAAATTTTCTTGTTTGTGGCAAATCGCATGAATTCCGTCAGACCTTCAGCGAACTCTTTTGTGACCAACCCCGTTTGAGCATCAAACCGATCAACAATATACATCCAATCTGGAAAATTATTATTTCTTGAAGCCATCAATCAAAGTTGTGAGTTTATATGTAATAATCAAAGATTTTGAGAAGAAGAGTGTGTGTTTTAAGAGAAAAGAATGCATTTATAAGGAAATGAGGTAAGGTGTTGGTTTTATATGGGAAAAACAATTCTCACGGATTACCCACGGAACTGGTAAAGGTATCCTTTGTTTCAAATTTACCATGGATTCCCAACGTCTCCCCAAAGTATTCCTCACGTATTCCCCACAAATCATTTATTCCCACGCATTTCCAACACTTTTTACAAAGGATATATC
Source organism: Biscutella laevigata subsp. laevigata (assembly GCA_900406315.1). Lineage (NCBI taxonomy): Eukaryota > Viridiplantae > Streptophyta > Magnoliopsida > Brassicales > Brassicaceae > Biscutella > Biscutella laevigata. Next base: position 5,411 of record OVAU01000845.1, read on the forward strand.
ACTTCCCACGGATTACCTACGTCATTATTATCCACAAATTTCCCGTGAATAAGAACAATGACTATGTTTTCCCCACCAATTTCTAACGAATACATTTTTCTAACGGTTTTCCATGACTAACCCACATAATTTTCCCACCATTTTTTACTGTGGGAATGTTGTTGCAATTTTTTCCCACCACTGTATTCTCGTGGAAATGTCATCGGAAGTTTCAATGCTATATTCTCACCGATTTTTTGCCGTGGGAATATCGTCAGGAATTACCTTCTAATATTCCCACCATTTTTTTGTAGTGGGAATATCGTCAGCCTTTGTGTTAGATTTTCTAACCATTTTCGAATCGTGGAAAAGTTATCAGAATTTGCCTTTCAATTTCCCACCATATGCTTTTGTCGAGAATTATCCACGGATTATCTACCACCAGCAAAATTCCATAGATTTTCGTGGGAAATTTGTGATACATTTTCTCACGATTTTTTCCACGGAAAATTTCCGTGAGAAACGTTTACAATTTCTTGTCCTAGTTATAATCACTAGACAAGGGTCCATAGATTCATAACTTGGATCATCTGTTCTGAAAATTTAACATCGATAGTTCACTATTCTGTAGGATTTAATCCCTAGATATTTGTAAAGAGTTATTGAGATTTTTAAAATAAAAATCAGGACTATCAAAATATTGTTAAACATAATTATCCAAAAGGAAAAACAAAATTTTCTTATAATAATATTTTATTTGATGTAATGAGAGTCGGTTAACTGAACCGACTCAATTTCCCTATAAATAGGGTTATAACCTTAACATGTGAATATACAACTTCACTCCTATTTTCACTCACTCTCACATTTTCTTGCTTAAGTAAATCCTCTCTCTTTTCTTACACAAACATTATTCATCTATTAATATATGTATACATATACCAAATATAATATACTTTAATATAATATAATAATACGTTATCAGCACAATCGTCTCACGGTCGATTTGAACTCATAAATATATGAGTTCATACATTATATATTTTCTGCTCGTTAATTTAGATAATATTATGATTATTTGAATGGAACTGCCTCCATGATCAATTATTTATTTATCGATGTTATGGTGGCGTACTTACTGTACCCATCTTTATTTATTATTGTTTTGGTGGGCGAACAACCGCGATCCATATTTCTTTTAATTATTATTGTTATGGTGGGTGGACAACTGCGACCCATATTTCTTTTAATTATTGTTGTTATTGTGGGCAAACGACCGCGGCTCATATTTATTTAATTCTTTTTTTTCATGTTAAACTATTGAATTTAATTATTTTTTATTTTTTTTTATTATCGAAGTATATTTTAACTGTTTTTATTCGACTGGATTTAAATTAAACATTTATTTTCTGTTTACACAGATACCATGTCAAATTTGGCAAAGCTCGAAATTGCCGCCCTAGAAGTTTCCGGAAGAAACTATATGATGTGGGCGCTAGATGCAAAAATGCATCTTAAGGGAAATGGGCTCCTCGATGCCATCGATCAATCTGAAACGATCTCAGATGAAAAATAAGCAAGAACAATTATTTTCCTACGCCACCACTTCGATGATGGCCTAAAAGGCAAATATATCACTAGAGAAGATCCAATAGATCTTTGACAATCATTAAAAGATAGGTTTGATCACCAAAATATGCGATCTTACCAAAAGCAAAACACGAATGGTTGAACTTACGGTTCCAAGATTACAAAAGTGTTAGTGGATACAATTTCGCCCTGTTTGGCATAACATCATTCATGATGTTATGCGGGGAGAAAGTAACCGATTATGACATGATCTAAAAGACACTCCAAACTTTCTCTTGGATATATGCTTATGCAGCAGCAATACATGGCTAGAGGATTCAATAATTATTTCGGAGTTGATGCAAGTCCTCCTTGTTTCCGAGCAAGACAACGAACTCGTGATGTTAAACCACCAAACCCGTCAACCAGGAGCATCCCCATTCCCAGAAGTGAATGTTGTGGCATCCTCTAGCCGTAATAATGGTTTAGGATGTGGACAAGGGCGAGGTCAAAACCGCTACCGCGGTCAAGGTAAATGGGTGTAAAAGGACAAGGAAGAGGTTTCCATACTAATAACTTTGAAAATGAAAGGTTCAACAAAAACCCCCATAGAAATGAAGTTGGTCGGAAAGTGTACGAGAACACTTGCCATATATGCGGCATGAAAAGACATTGGTCCCTTACCTATCGTACGCCAAAAAATATCGTCGATTTGTATCACAAATCAAAAGGAATGGACAGTGAAACTAATTTCAACTCATTTGAATCCGGCGAGCCTTCCTATCATGGATTGAATGACGAAACTCATCTCGATGTCACATATTTCATCACTGAGTCTGGAAGCATAAGTGAGAAGCCTGAAAATTAAAAGATCGATAATAAGTGTTTTATAATAGTTGTAATCTTCCTGAAGAAGATAAAGTAAAATGATGTTTTGTAATGAATGCTTTTTGGGTTTTTTTTTCAAAGGTTATTGTAAAATAGTTTTACGTAAACTGTTTTGTTGTAATATAAAGTATTATGTTATAAAATCTCCGTTTTATGTTTTACTAACACAATTTTCATAAATTTTGTGATACAGAAGATGTCAAAATTTGAAAATCAAGAGGGGGAACTATGTCTGGCAGACGGCGCTACAACACACACAATACTTAAAGATTAAAAATATTTCTCCTCTCTTAAGTTAAGTGATGCCAGTGTAAATACCATATCTAACAGTGCAAATATTATTATGGGCTCCGAAAGATTCAAATTTGCAATGCCAAATGGGAAAATTTTTGAAATAAATGATGCATTATATTCTCCCAAATCTTATAGAAACTTACTCAGTTTCAGAGATATCCGCTGAAATGGATATCATATAGAAACTATGAGTAAAAATGGCATTGAATATATTTGCATTACATCAGTTATTCCGAAGAGGAAAGTTAAGTTGGAAGAATTACTAGCATTATCCTCTGAATTATATTCCACAAAGATCATGATGATTGAATCATATGCCACAATAAACCTGAAGTTTACTGGTACTTTTAAAGTTTAAAATGAACGACAAGGGCATTTTGGTTCAGTTATGATGCGAAAAATTGTGGAAAATTCAAGTGGGCATCCATTGAAAAACCAGAAGATTTTTCAATGCAATGAATTTATATGTGATCCATGTTCTCAAGGAAAACTTATAACTCGGCCATCACCAGCGAAACTTGGGAATAAATTACCAGAATTCTTAGAAAGAATACATGGTGATATATGTGGGTCGATCCACCCACAATGCGGGGCCATTTAGATATTTCATGGTATTGATTGACGCATCCAGCAGATTGACCACAAGAAATATGGCTTTCACAAAATTCATTTCTCAAATAATCAGGTTGAGAGCACAATTCCCTGATTATACTATAAAGAAAGCCAATTGGAATCGATGTTGAACATCCGGTTCCTCATGTACATACACAAAATGGTTTGGCCGAGTCTTTAATTAAACGGTTGCAACTTATTACTAAACCGCTAATAATTAAAACAAACTCCCAATTTCTATATGGGGCCATGCTATCTTGCATGCAACAACACTGGTCCAAATACGGCCAAGTGCATATCATAAATACTCCCCATTACAATTAACATCTGGGAGAGAACCAAATATTTCTCATCTCCGTATTTTTGGATGTGCGATTTATGTCGATATTGCCCCACCACAACGAACAAAAATGGGACCACAAAGGAGATTGGGTATATACATTGGTTTCGTATCACTAAGTATAATCAGATATCTTGAACCGTAAAGTGGTGATATGTTTACGGCTCGTTTTGCGGATTGTCATGTTAATGAAGATGAATTCCCAGCGTTAGGGGGAGGAATGAAAGAAATTCCAAAAGCTGTCTTATGGTATAACATATCTCTGTTATACATTGACCCCCCTACGCAACAACGTAAACTTGAAGTTCAGAAAATTATTCATCTACAAAATTTGGCAAATCACTTACCAGATGCTTTTATAGATACAAACAGGGTAACAAAATCATATGTACTCGCGGTTAACGCTTTGTCAATAGTTGAGATTCCAAATGAGCAAGTTGAGCTTAGTAAAACAAATGAAATGCGGAAGGCCAATGGGCTCAGAATATAAAAACCCTCGAAAGAAAAAGAAAATGAGAGAGTTCAGTGACCTCAATTTGTATGAAAAATTCTAGAAGAATCTTTAAAGGAAAAAGAGTCCAGAAGACATAAATGAAATAGTTCATGAAGAAGTAGACAAGTAAAAAGATATGGAAGATACAGACAAGTATGATATTTCCATCAACTACTCAATTATGGGTTAGAGATGAAATAAAAGATAGTGATAAAATATTCTCCTTCTCTGTATCCAAAAAAATTTACTATGAAATAAACGACCCAAATCCAAGGTACATATTAGAATGCGTGAATAGATGTGACTCGGAGAAGTGGAAAATCGCCATGCAAACTGAATTATCCTCCCTTGATAAAATAATTGTTTTTGGACCTATTGTCATTACACCTGAAGATGTAAAACCAGTGGGGTACAAGTGGGTCTTTATGTGAAAGCGGAATGAGAAAAATGAGGTCACAAGATATAAAGCCCGACTTGTCGCACAAGGATTCTCACAAAGACGGGAATAGATTATGAGGAAACATATTCCCCGGTTATAGGTGCTATTACATTCCGATATTTAATGAGCTTGACGACATCCAACAATCTAGAAACGTACCTCATGGATGTTGTGACTGCATATTTATATGGGTCGCTTGATAATGATATTTACATGAAAATCCTAGAAGGATTTAAAATGCCTGAAACATTAAGCTCAGATATAAGGAAGTATATTCAGTTAAATTACAGCGATCACTATACGGGCTAAAACAGTCCGGCCGCATGTGGTATAACCGCCTAAGTGAATATCTCATGAAGAAATGATACATTAATAATACGATATGCCCGTGCGTGTTTATGAAGAAATCATCATCTGGGTTCGTGATCATTGTTTTATATGCTGATGATCTAAACATTATAGGAACTCGAAAATAAATTGAAGAAGCAAGAACTCATATGAAAGAAGAGTTCGAAATGAAATATCTTGAGCAAACGAAGTTCTGTCTTGGGCTCCAGATAGAACACATAAAAGATGGAATATTTGTTCATCAATCAAATTATACTGAAAGGATCATGAAACGCTTCAATATGGATAAAGTGAATCCCTTAAGTACTCCACTGATTAACAGAACATTAGACACTAAAAAAATTCATTCCGACCTCGTGAAGAAAACGAGGAAATACTAGGTCCTGAAGTACCTTATATGAGCGCTATCGGTGGACTTATGTATCTTGCGAATTGTACCCGACCAGATATAGCATTTGCTACTAATTTACTGGCAAGATATAGTTCATTCCCGACGCGTAGACACTGCAATGGAATCAAACATATTTTTCGTTACCTTCAAGGTACAATTGATTTGAGATTATTTTATACCAAAAATTCTAAAGTTGGTCAAGTTGGTTTTGCAGATGCATACTATTTATCAGACCCGCATAAAGCCCGATCACAAATAGGATATATTTTCACTATGGGAGGAACAACAATATCATGGTGGTCCCAGAAACAGATGCTAGTCTCGCCCTCGTCAAATCATACATAGATAATTGCGCTCCACGAAGCATGTAGAGAGTGTACATGGCTCATATCACTGACTCAACACATTCAAGACGCAAGTGGAATTGTGATCAATAAAGAACCAACGATTGTGTTTGAAGATAATGTTGCATGTGTCTCCCATATCAAAGAAGGATATATTAAGAGCGATAGAACGAAACATATTCACCCGAGATTTTTCTCATACACTCAAGAGCTCGAGAAAAATCAAGAAGTCGATATTCAATACATTTGTTCAAGTGACAACACGATAGACCTATTTACTAAGGCGCTTCCAACCACACCGTTCAAGAAACATGTTCGAAGTATTGGAATGCGTCGCTTAGGAAAATTATAATAAAAACTATATTTATCTTTTAGGGAGAGATACGCCATTTTATTCTTTTTCTTCATCATGGTTTTTATCCTATTGAATTTTTCCATGATAAAGTTTTGACAAAGCAATACATAATAATGAATAATTAAGGAGAGTGTTACACATAATTATCCAAAAGAAAAAACAATATTTTATTATAGTAATATTTTATTTGATGTAGGGAGAGTCGGTTTAGTGAACCGACTTATTTTCCCTATAAATAGGTTTGTTACCTTCACAAGTGAATATACAATTCACTCCTATTTTCACCCACTCTCACGTTTTCTTGTTTAATGTTTAAGTAAATTCTATCTCTTTTCTTACACAAACATTATTCATCTATTAATATGTGTATACATATACCAAATCTATAGTATAGTATAATATAATAATACTTAATAAATACAAAATTATTAAAGCACCTTTCTCAAAAGAAGCTAAAAGAAAAAAAAAATATCAACAATAATCACCTTCAGGAAATAGATTTTATCGTTAAACCGATCTGTATAATGAATACTGGCAATGGGTTTGTTGGCAATGGGTTTGTGAATTATTAGAAACTCTGCTAAAAACAATTATAAAAGTTGACTCCAAGTCAATACTACAATCAATTTTCTACTTTTCCATGTGTGATGTGTCATTTTACATTTGGTTTCAAAAGATAAGAACAATTATTGATCGTTCTTATCAGCACCAGCAAGAATCAATTGGTGATAGAATGCTTATACAATGTATTGTAATCTTATAGAACACATTTCCTCGGTAAGGTTTATCAGCGAGAAAAAAAAAAAATAATAATAATTTATTAGCAACACCTGCTGCAATAGCAGACGAATGTGCCACAAAAATGAAATGTAGAGGTTGAAATGCCACCATTTTTTAAATGATTTCTAATACAATTATTTTAATAAGGAAAAAAGGTGAAATACAAGTCTGTCCTTAAAAATACATAGTATTTATATTCAAAAATAGAATCAATTATCTCATTAAATTTGCTTTCTTTTTCATTTGATTTCTTTTTATTAAATTTGCTTTATTTTTCATTTATTTTTGCTTTATTTTTCATTTATTTTTGCTTTATTTTTCATTTCTTTTTCATTAAATTTGCTTTCTTTTTCATTTCTTTTTCATTGTCTGATAAAAAATCGATTCACTTTCTTTTTCATTTCTTCACCGAAAGTCATAAATAAAAATTCATTTGTTCTTTTTTGCTCCAGTTGTTCCAGTTGTCTAGTCGTCCTAGTGAAAATATAATTGCATCTGCTCTCTAATTTGTTCGTCGATCGATTTCCTCATTTCTCCACCAATATTCACCAAAGTTTACTCGTCCCACTTCTCAACTCCCTGAAATCGAAACCGACACTTCTCAACTTCCCAAGCACCCTTTTTCATTTCTTCACCGAAAGTCATAAATAAAAATTCATTTGTTCTTTTTGCTTCAGAAGTTCCAGTTGTCCAGTTTTCCTAGTGAAAATAAAATTACATCTGCTCTCTAATTGTGCATGCATGCATGCACAGAGCTTAGGCGAGCCCGAAGCATAGTAAATATGATCCAATAAAGAAGATGATTGTGCATGCATGCATACACATAGCTTAGGCGAGCCCAGAGCAAGGCGGTTCGAGTCGCACGCCTTTGTCATGTAGCCTCGTCTAGCCACCCCGAGGCTTCGTCGTCATAGCTCATATGCGCCTCGCGCCTAGGCACGCCAGAGACACGTCTTCTCTCCTTAAAAACTAAAACCAGAGAAGAAGCGGCTCAAACCGAAGAAGGAAATGAAAAATCAACCGAAATAACGACGAAGAGAAGAAGAAAGGGAAGAAAGGAAAGAAAGGAAATAAGAAAATGGAAGAAAGGGAAGAAAAGGAAGAAGAAAATGGAAAAGAGAGTGGAGAAAGAAGTGGGGAAGAAGGGAGGAACTCTGGATGGAGGAATCAAGTGATGTTGATAAAGAGTTGATGGAATGAAGCTATATGAACTTGTTTTGGGTTGTTGTTTTATGTTATCTATGTGAACTTTAAAAAAAAAAATCAAAAAATGGTCATAGTTCAAGAAATGAGTAGTTCTAAATCTTTAATAATTGTCTTTTGACCATTTTAAGGAATCTTTGATTGTACCTACTTAAAATATATTAATTTGTAGTTATCCACATGATTTTAGTATCTTAATCATGATTTTCAATGTTTATATGTTAAAATTATCCATAAGCTAATAATTCAAAGTTTTTTGCATCAATATAGTGAAAAGATCATATAAGGTTTCATATAATGTAAGAGGTTGTTTATGAGAAATTGAATGTATAAATCATGTATTCATAAAAATAACATTCATATTATGTTATCATCATTTAAGTTATTTGGTTTAATGATTGCATTGTTATAGTTAATTATTTGTTTAGATAATCATCCTTATAGTCAATTATTTGTTTAGATAATTAAATTGTTTGTGGTAATATTGTTTTTTATATTTGATTGAACTACACTCAATTTTGAGTGGATTAAATTTAAAATTTCGGTTACTTAAATTTAAGTTTGGTTAATGACCTTAAAATTGGTTATTAAACTTAAAATTTGGGGAATCAAACTAAGAATTTGGGGAATCAAACTAAGAATTTGGTGAATTAAAATTTATTAAACTGAACCAAAACCTATACGTCATGTAGGGGACGACTGAGCATAACGTGTAAACTCGGTTTTAGTTCGGGCTCGGGCGAGGTGTTGCTTGAGCTTCAATTTTGCATTTCGGCTCGACGAAATTAAACGAAATTATAGAAATTTTGGGAAATTAGCATGACCAGATCGAAATTAAATAGTAATTAGGTGAGAGTGGGCCCATGGTGATGGAAAGCTTCTTTTTATTTTTAATTAATTGTTCATTAAAAGGAAGAGTTGGCTCCGTGGTGATGAAAATGTTCTTTTTATTTTTTAATTAATTGTTCATTAAAGGGGAGAGTGAGCCCCGAATGATGGGAAGCTTCTTTTTATTTTTTTAACGAATTTCTCATTAATAGAGGGACTGCTTTTGTAATTGCACATAATAAAGAAGAGTGGGCCCCTAGTTGATGGCACTCAGATTCACACTGTGGCTGTGAGATTCTAAACTTGTTCAATGTGGAATTTCAGCCGCGCGCTCGCTGCAACAACTGTCAATTTCTGAAAGGTCTTGGATAGATTTGTAGATGTTATGTAACCTATGCACTTCCGTTGAATATTCGTAGGAAAGCTGTTGGAAATCGACCTGAAATTTTCTATAAATCTCTTTATTCCCCTTCCATTTCCTATATAGTTCTTTTGAAAATACCTCTATTCTTTCGATAAAATTATTTTCTGAAATATAAACATGAATTCGTTTTTGTCGGTGATTATTTTCGACCTTGGATGGATAGACTTAATCAAGTTTCGAGAAAAAAAAGACAACTTGCGATTGAGTATAAAGCGGGGATAAGAGAATTCATGGCGGTAGCGTAGAAATCAGGAAACAACCATAACAATACGTAAAATATTTTGCCTTTGCGCTAGTTGTAAATAAGATTTGGAGGCATTTTTTCAGTAAAGGTTTTATGTCGGGTTATAGGATATGGTATTGGCTTGGGGAAGATGATTCAAAGATAATAAATTATGGTAGTACTAGTGAAGCGGTTAATTTCGAAAATATTGAAGAACCAAATGTAGAAATAGGAACGATAGGAACAATTGTAATAGTTAATGATGCAATGCGTGAAAATGTGTCATATTTTGTTGAGGAAGAAGAACATGTAGATGAAAACCTAATCACTACAAAAAAATATGACTTTTCTTAGCGGCCTAAAACTGCTATCGTCAGCTACCATAACGATTCCTGAAGCGCTTTCACAGCGCCCGTCACAGTAGGTCTGACACTTAATATAGTGGTTTTTTGTCTACTATTATAAATGTTTTTATGATAGCGTGTTTTCGTCTGCAATTTTTTTTTTATAATAGCGTCTTATAATTGTTATTAAACTATGAATAACAATAACTTTGAGGTTTGTATTATAATTGGTTTATACTATAGCAGTTTGTTATACAAAGATAGCAAATGATTTGTGTCATTAATTTTTTATAATTACCCAAAAATTCATAATAAAATAATTCATTATTTGATTTTTTTTTAATTATTATTTATTACAAAATATTTGTAATGAGAATATCAGAAACAAACCAATGCATTATAAAAATCATAAACTGTTTCATATGGAATATCAATGCATTATATAAGAACTCCACATTTGCTCTAAACACAACCAATAATCTCAACTCCTCTCTAAATAAAACTAAGAAACTTAACCCAAATAATCTTTGCACTTTTCTTCGCCTCTCTCACAAATTCATCTGCCGCTTCTTCATCTTTCGCCTTTCTCACAGCTTCATGATACTCTTCAGAAGCCTTGGAAGCATCACCAAGTAAATATGTTAAATTCTTCATTATCTCCTTAAACTTCCCATCAACTGATTCTTTCTCTTCTTCACACTTTGTCAACAGTTTCTTGATCGCAAAGACTCTAACGTAACCGCATCTCCTCTTTGAGCAAACGTTTTAGCGTTTGCGAAATGAGTGTCCACCACTTCTTAATCATCGTCCTCTTCCTCCTCCTGCAAATAAAGGGAGAGCACAATGTCATATCAAAACATCAACTGAAAACAAAGAGTTTTAAACAGTCTTAAATCAAAACCTCTCCGCTTCCTGCTTCATCTACTTCAGACTTGGATTTTTCAAAGTTCTGATACGGATTTCATGTTGTACTGTTGCATAATCTTAACATATTCACTCTTTCTGCTCTCAGCCTTGGATGCGTAAGGTGCTTTGTCATGTATCATAAGATTTCAAACTAATCACAAAAGTGTTTGATTACAGAATCAAATATGAAACAATCAAAAAATCTTCAATGGCTAATTTACTTGGAGATTCGTGATTTTGTTTACATGAAGACTGTGACTATGAGATTATGACTAGAGGATATCAAAAGTAAATAGAGAAAAATCAAAGAAGATACTTTTCATTCTCTGATATGATTCGACACTATAGCTCAAGTTAGGGTTTATTATCTGCTTCTTCTCTCTTCTCTCAGGCTCGCCGATATGAGGAGGAGAAGACTCGCCGTTAACTGGAGAAGGACGAGACAAATACGTACATGTCTTCATCGTCGCAAGCTCTGGCCGAAGGAGAAGGACCTTCACTCGTCTCACCGAGCCGGAGAGAATTCGCCAGATCTGAAGGAGAGTGCGAGGGAGATGAGAAAAAAGAATGTCAAGAGTTTGTGTTTGGACGTGAATGAGGGGTAAAAAAGTGGAGTAATTATCATCCATCAGATTCATAATGATGAATTAAGGCGATCCTTGTACATGTGGATTAGGCAATCAAAAATAGAATAGATAAAATTACAATTGATGTAATATTGATAATTAATATAGTTAATTATAAGTGGAAAATGTAATTTTTAAATTTATTTTGATCTAAATATTTATTCATTTTCAATGTTTATAGTTTTATTTTTAAATTTATTTTTCTATGAATACTTTTTGAGTTTAAAGTTTAATTATGATTTAGAGTTTAGAATATATATTTTAGAATTTAAAGTTTTGAGTTTTGAGTTAAGTATTAAAGTTTAGAATATATGATTTATGATTTAATGTTTTCAGTTTTGATACATGTAGTATATTGATAATTAAAATGTAATTTTAAATTTTAAATTTATTTTGATTTAAATGTTTATTCATTTTAATGTTTTTTATAATTTCAGTTTTAAATTTATTTTTATATAATATTTGTTTATTTTTTTGTTTAAAGTTTAGTTATGATTTGGGGCTTAGAATATATGATTTAGGGTTTGAAATACATGATTTAGAGTTTAAAGTTTAAAGTTTTGAGATAAGTGTTACAGTATAAAGTTTAGAATATATGATTTGTTGTTTTGAGTTTATGATTTAGAGTATCTTATATATAATGAGAGGAGGGAGTGACTCCCGGCT
>OVAU01000846.1:0-17456 GCA_900406315.1 Biscutella laevigata subsp. laevigata
AAGGATTCGTCATACTTTTCTTTCTTTCTTTCTTAAATTTTATTTTTTTGACAAGTTATGAGATTGAATGATAATTTATAGGGGAAAAAGCGACCACTAAGCGACCAAAATGTAGTCGCTCTTATTAGTTACACCGGCCACATTCAAATGTAAAAAATGTGTTTTAACAACCGTTANAAAAAATGTGTTTTAACAACCGTTAAACGACCACAAAACGACTACACATCGACTGTTTAGCGACCACGGTCAACATGTCGCTTATGTGGTCGCTCGGTTGAGCGACTACAACATCGTGGTCGCTCTTTAACTACTCTGAAGCGACCACGGCTTCGCGACCACATATCCGTAGTCGCTCTACGGACGCCACAAAACGACCACGGAACAGTGGTCGCTTATTATCGACTACGAAGCGACCATGATTTTCTGGTCGCTCAAACAGTGGCTTTGTGGTCGCTTTTTAGTCGCTTTTTTGTAACGACTACATTTGTGGTCGCTTCATGTGGTCGCTTTTGTCGTGTTTTCTTGTAGTGTGTCTCAGTTGTCATAAGTTCTAACGTGTTCCGTGCTTTTAACCAGATTACCATGGCTCTAGCTCTTTCATCCACGGTCTGAATCATTTCATCATTATCAATGTTGATTATCTCAACAAGCTTCACCATTTTTAAGAGTATAATCTTATTTTTCTTTGAGTTAATCTTTGAAGAATCTTTGTGAAGTCTTGTCAAAGCTTTTAAGCCACTTCACACGTCTTAAGGTACACAATTATAGATCATGAATCATCCCAATTCTTCAAACTAATCACGACTCTTCATTAATGCGTCATCATTCATCGCCCTTTTCCTTTTTGTTTTTTTGTTTTGCTTTAAATCGACTCTCTAACTCCCGTTGCACACGTGCATCCACGTCACCCCTTTGATTTTACAGTCTATCACTCAAGGCTCTCTACAAGCCATAGTTCCAAGTATGTCTCAACCAGTCCAATGGAGCTTGTTTTAGTCCTTACAAAGCTTTCTTCAGCTTGTACATGTGATCTTCCTTGTGCGGTTCCTCAAATCCTTTTGGTACTCTTCTTGTAAAAGTCCGTTCAGAAACACGCTCTTGACATCCATCTGATACAATTTGAAGTTCAATAAACAGGCAATCCCGAGTAGTACTCGCATAGCCTCGAGACGAGCTACTAGAGCAAAAGTTTCATCAAAGTTTATTCCCTCAATCTGTGAATACCCTTGGGCTACTAACAATGTCGTGTTCATTTTCGTATCACTATACTGAATTCTTGTTTTTGAATATCCATTTGCTTCCAACTACATTCACGTATATTGGTCTTGGAACCAAGCCCATACATCTTTTCGAACATACTGTTCTAATTCCTCTTGAATGTTATTACCTATAACTAATACTTGATTGCCTTGAAGGGATCCTTTGGTTTTACGGTAGAACATAACACACAAATCTCACAATTTCTTGGAAATTTATCTCGATTCCTCTAGTCTTCTGTGAATCACGCACATGACCAATATTGTTGGTTATTTTATTATCACGATGAACCGTTATTGTGTATTACTGTAACATTCCTTCATCACTTTTTGCGTCAAATTTCCAGAGATGATTTTTGTCATTCATAATGTAACATGTGCTGCGGAACACATGAAAGTAACGAATGTTAGGATTTCTTCTTTTCCATAGGGTCTTCCAGTTCCATTTCAAACATAATCTCGATTAATGATGTAGCACGACATGTTAATCGCTTCAACCCAAAATTTCAAGTGTACTTCATTTGCATGTATCATTTCTAAAGCCATCTTCTGCAATGTTCGATTCTTTCTTTCACTACCCATTTGTTGTGGAGTTCTTAGAGCAAAAAATTGATGAGTTATTCCCTGATCTTCACATAATCTCTATGTTGAGTCATTCTTAAATTTTCCACCATGACCACTCAAATTCTCCACCATGACCACTCATAACTCTCTTAATATTTCCTTTATTGTCCATGATCTGCAACGCAATATTCCAAAACTCTTTGATGTATCAAACTTCTATCGAAGGAATCTTACCCATGAAAATCTTGAAAAATCATGTACTAACACAAACACATATTTTTCCCCCACCTAGACTTTCCACTTGCATATGATCCATCAGATCCATATATACAAAGTTTAATGCCACAAAAGATTGTACATCTGATATCTTCTTAGGTTGCACTCTTACCCGCTTTCCTTGTTTAGATGCCCGACAGACGATTTCGTCCCTTTTCGAGAGCTTATGAACTCCTCAAAACATATTTTGGTTCACTAGCTGAGTCATGTTTTGAACATTAATATATCATTGTGCCACCAACAATTCCTACAAACACAACAAAGTTACTTAAAATCACGCTATTCTTTGTCTCAAAAACCTTGTTGGGTTTCGTAGAAGCAGATTCCTCCTTTCCCGTTTGAGATTTTTCTTCTTTGTGGCAATTGGTTAATTGATCCTTTGTCAGACATCTTCTGACTTCCTCATTTTGAGTATTATGTCTGATGTTCATTCCTTTGTTTTTCACAATTCTTCAACAGTTGGACATTTATTTATTTTTGAGCACACAACTCCATATTTTGATCTTCAACTTGTTTGATCAACTCATTTTTTTCTTTAATGATCATTTGGTTTTCCTTGCTAAGTTTGAATAGTCTCCATCATACAATTTTGTATTTTGTGAGCAAGTTGATAGCCTCGTTTGTTTCTAAGTCTAATGTGTCACTCTGCTCAGGCGTACCACCAACCGTTCCTACAAAGGCAACAAAGTTGTTTAGGTCTTCTTTATCTTCACCACTTTCCTACTCGGAGCTTTCGTCGTTGATTTCAATCATGGATTGTTCTCTTCTAGTCTTTGGTTTTGATACGCATTCAGTTTGAGTGTGTTTATAACCTCGACATCCTAAACACTGAAGTTCTAGTCGTTTGGGTGTAGAACAATCACCCTTGATATGACCATACCTTTTGCACTCATAACACTGAATGTCGATTCTTATGAATTTTTTTTTATCTGGATAATTCCTATAATTTCCACCAGGTTTATGTCCTTTCTCAAACTTCTTGAGTACTCTATCAAATCTTTTCACAAGCATCGCTACATCATCAAGTCTCTTAAGGTTTTCCCCATGATATGTCTCTGGTTTATCCTCAGCAAATGAGGTAATTCCTTTTAATTTCCTAGATGGACTTATTTTCATCTCATGAGCTTGTAACATCTCAACTACTTCTTCAAATCTTAGTTCGTCTTTGTTCAAAGATACTTGCATTGTGGCCTTATATGCAGAGTTGTTGGTAAATATCTTAGCAATTTTTTCACTAGCTTCTTATATTTGTACTTTTTGCCTGGAACTTGTGCCTCATTCGCAATAGAGCTTAGATGAGCGTTGAAGTTTGCAATTGATTCATGATCATCCATACACATGTTTTCAAATCTCGAAGCTAACATGTCAATCCTTAACCTTTTTACAATGAATGTTCCTTCAAAGACATTTTGTAGTGTATCCGAAGCTTTTTGGCAGTCTCACACCCTTGAATCAGTTTGAACTGACTACTCTACACGACACAAAAGATTGTTGCTAGTGCCTTTGAATTATATTTAGCCAAACATTTTTCTTCATCAGTCCATTCCGTTTTTACCTTAGGTATCTTTATACCTGAGATTGTTTCTGTAGACGGAACTTCCCACCCGTTTTCCACAACAGTCCACACGTCGTCATCAATGCTTTTGATGTTTCCTCGCATACGAACTTTCCATAAATCGTAATTTTCCTGGATCTAATCCCACTTGTTTGGAGACTCTGATACCAATTGAAATTGTGAAAACCTCATTTGATAACTCGGTAAATCAGTACAAACAATAAAACTAACCCGAGATCGATATGAAAACAATTCAGTCGATTACACAGTTCTAAGTTCAATCGATTGTTATTAAACTTAAACTCCTTACGTCAATAAATAACACCTATATTTATCCTCTCACAATTTCTCTCAAGGTCTTGTACTTTTCGAAATTGATAGCTTATATCTTCCATCAATACTCCTTTTTATATTCATCACATTTTCTTTTCTTTTGCTTGTGGATAAACTTGAATATTCAATCATATATTCATTTTCCTTTTCTTTACTTGTGGATAAACCTGAATATTCTCCTTATTTATATTTTAGAATATTCGATATCTTTTTATCTCTATTTTTCTATTTTGGTTTGGATTTTACGTCTTCAAACCATCTTTCAATAAGCTAGTAAAGATTCAAGTCGATTTCTTTTTGAACAACCTATAAACGAAAATCGTGTTCAATTAAAATATTAAAGTCGACACGCTGTAATTTAATGTATAAACTTATCAAAATAATACAAAATTAATTAACTTACCAAATTTATAGCTTTGAAGGCTGGAAAGCAACACGATTCAACCGTTTCTTCGAAGAGCATAAATTAGATCGCAAATGTTTGGAACATCAGAACAATTCCTAAACTAAAAATGTTCTTATGGAAGACGACAAGGGAGGTTCTACCAGTGGGACGTTTAATCAGGAACATCGCCACAAGTTCGACACGAGTTGGAAACAACTTCGGTCGCTGGTCTGCCTACCTCTGATAAGATTGGTTGATGAAATTTAAGACTGTCAATTGGGCTGTCCGCGTCGAAATGGACATATCCAATTATGACTGACATTTGTTCGCACTCATTTATGCCCACGCCCATTTATGTCCGCACACATTTATGTTTACGCATTTTTATGTCCGCGCCCATTTATGTCCGCGACCATTTATGTCTGCGCCCATTTCTGTCTGCGCCCATTTATGTCTGGGCCCATTTATGTCTGGGCCCATTTATGTCTGCGCCCATTTATATCCGCGTCCATTTTTGTCCGCTCCTATTTATGCGGCCATTTATGTGATCACGTCCATTTATGTCCGCACCAATTTATGTCCGCGCCAATTTTATGTCCGCGCCAATTTATGTCAGCGTCCATAAACGACCGCGTCCAAATGGGCTTGCCCACAAACGTCCATGACTTTAATCATGTATAAATGTTTTTTTGTAAAGTGTAAAAGTGAAAATGAAACCCCCAAATTAATTTTGACTTAAAATTATATGATTATTTGACGCCTAATGACCATATGGTCCTGACCGCATTTGCCAGCGGACATAAATGAACCTAACCGCTTTTGTCCACAAACACAATTGGTCTGAACACGAATTTTCCAAACTAATTTGGACGTGGAAAACCCATGGACAACCTGCCAATTTGACAGCCCCAAGTGAAAGGTTAGCTATTTGGAACTGCTGGAATATTTGGGTTACTCGAAACATATTGAGAGTCAACAAGAAAACGACGAACAATAGAGATTTGGTCGTCAAAACAATGGTAGAAGCCCGTGAATGGAGGGAGATGTAAACCAGAGATAAGGATATGGCGCAACCTCACCAATTGACAGTATCAGAAGACCAAGCTGAGGTATGCAAAGTGATCTGCAGATCAGACGCAACTTCAAGAAAAACAGATGAGGTAGCGAAACTGGGCTGTATCTTCTCCTACAATCGAGGAAATCGTACCACATCTTCTTGTACTTCAATTTCTAGTGTTAAATCACGTATCCTAGTGGAAGGCTTGTCACTCTGTGCAGTAATGGATTAAGTTTGAGCTGGGAATTTATATAATACTGTTGAGTCGAATTCACAACTCTTTATCAATACCATATAAAAATGTGATTCTTTATTGGAATTTTATTATATATTTTGAAACGTTGCATTTCCTAATTCCCTTTTTAATTCTCGTAGGAAAAAAATATTCAGTCTGACTCGTTAGGCATAAAAACTTTCTAGTTCCTTTAAAGTTTGATGTAATGAAATATTTTGGCAAAAAAAGAAAAATAATTTACCAATTTATGGAAGATGGTTCATGTCAAAATTTATGTGTTATTTGAGTGTAGTTATACTACTATTTTAGCACAAAAGGCATTAATTAGAGGTAATTAGTGTTTATGTCTTGAAAAGAAAAAGAACTATGGAATGATTTGTAACTTTTGACTTTACTTATTTTGCCTTTTATTTTATAAAGTGCGAAAAGCTTTATAGTTTGTATGATAAATGGATAGACAAAAATAGAAAAGCGATTTATATTTCACAAATTTCACGTTTGTTCGGTACAATAGCATGTTAGTAAATAATATGGTTGATTCTTAGATTTAGTAATAATAGACTGCCTCAAAATAATAATTTAGAAGGAAGAGTCTCTAGAATTCGACAAGACAATACGAAAATAAAAAACTCTCTCTAAAAGACGATCAACATCTGAAAAGTTTCAAGAAATTTGCTTACGTTTTCTTCCTTTCCGGTGACTTTTTTGTCACTGTGAGAGGGAGTGTATATATTTCTAGCTTTTTCTTTTTGTTTATACATGCTATAGTGATCTGACGAAGATGTTATACGTTTTTGCTTATGTATGTTCTTCTCCAACATCAACCAAGGTTCGGTTGGGTCTTATCAGTGTCGCCTCCAGTTTTGAAGATCTTCTCTCCCTTCTCGTGTTCCCAGTGGTTTGGTGTTGGATATCATGCTTCAGCGGCAAAATCTATTGATGGCTTTTCCTTCGCCAAGCTATTTACGTTTCTAGGGCTCTTCATCTCAAACTATGCCAGCTTTGAAGGTGTTGGCCTGCGGACCTCGTCGGAATCATGCCGGAGTAGATGGTTGTCGATCTGAGTCATGTCCGAACACGTGGTTGTTGTTGTCATGTTATTTGGGAGCTTTTGACACGTTTCTGTTATGTGTCTCATGAAGATAGAGGGGCCACTTGGTATTTTGCTGTGTTGTGGGTTGTCTATTTTGTTTTAATGTATCTCCACGTTATTTGGCTTTTGGTTTGTTTAAGTAGTTTTTTTAATAGTTTTAGGGTTTAAAATACCGAGTAATATGTCAACTATATTGTTAGTTAAGGTTAGTCTTTCAGGTTACACTCTTTGCACTATTATCTTTAATCGATTTAAATTGATTCATAAGGATATAATGGGTGGTTTCTAGTCTGGCATGTATAAATGCAAACTGCTTTATTCGTCTTCGGACGATGTTTGTCCGCCTTTGAGTTGTGTCTTTTCACCTTTGAGTGATGTCTTTTCGTCTTTGAGCGATGTATCTCCACCTTTGAATGGTATTTTACCGTCTTTAAGCGATTTCGTTTCGCCTTTGCGGACCGATGTAATCTCGGGTTTAGTTTAATAATGTATTGTGGTTGACAAAAAAAAGAAAAAAAAAAGGGAGAGTCTCTTGGTAATGGAGAGTCTTTCAAAAGGACTATAACCAAACCCTCGAGCACCGAACCTTTCAACGGATATAAAGCAGGTGTCCTTGTGCCACGTGTCAAAACAGCAATTGCAAACATCCAAATAAAGTTAATGCAAAAGCCAAACACCAATGCGTTTAATGCACGTGGCAGCTTTCTCAGATTCCCGACAAAGTTCTAAGGGGTAAAATAGGAAATTTATATGGTATCTTTCTTCCACCGCAATAGAGAGAGAGATTTGCGGGACCAAATAAGTGCCCCCATTGGTCCCTCCTCTTCCAGAGACCCAAACAGAGAACCAGTGGAGAATTTGTAGAGAGAGAGGAGAATATTTCATCAGTAGTTTTAGACGACGGGGACTAATAAGCAGCAGGATGATCGAGTAGAAGTAGAAGGAGGGTACTGTGATTTTCTCTTTCTCCCCTAGACTTTACGCAGTACTGATACAGATGCTTAATACGCATTTGAGTTTTTGAGCTTGAAGCTAGAAATTGACCCATCTCTTAATTAATTTTTCGCCTACGTGTTAGATCGATTGCTATTTTTGGTAATTTTCATGGAGATCACTTCCGCATTTTACCTGGGGTTTATTAAATTTCTGATTCGCACTCTCAAAGACCAGTTCGGTGTGTGTGTATTAACGCTGAATCTGTGGTGGATGTTTCAGTCCAGATTTTGAGCTTTCTGTAGAAACGGCATCATTGTTTGGGAAGAAGACAACTTACCAGGTAAATGCATAAACAAATATTCAACATCTCGACACATATACACAGAAGAAGATTTAGGGTTTATTTGCAAGATGGAAATGTTTTTTTTTTGTAATTAGGTTTTACACATTCAAGTCAATTCAATATTATACTATATTATCTCGATTTTTTAATGTTAATTTGTTTTCCTTAGTCACGATTTTCTTATTGTCAAAAGAGAAAACTCGAGCACAGTGTGAGAAAGACTTGTGAATTCGACTATTAAAAAATAATAAGGTTTCAATCTTTTGTTTGTTTGTTATAATCAAAGTACATCGAATATGATAACTTTTCCTTTTTTAGTTTCAACATTGAACGGTGGTTCGTGGGGCCATTTGTTACTTATTTTTCCATTAAAGAAACTTTTGGTTGATGATGCATGTCTTCGTTTTCAAGCATAGTGGGTGACCACTACAGATAAAAGTCGGTAATCTTTTTGTTTCTTCTTCCAGTTAAAGGTTGATCACTTTCTAAGTAAACTCTGTTTTGATAATTTTAATAACAACATCCATATTAGTTAGTACTAAGTCATCTCTCTTTCCGTTTCCTTTTCTTTCTCTTTAAGTAGTTTGCTGAATCCATTTGAGCTCTGGTGTTTAATTGTAGTATAATCCACATTCTTTGATTGTTATGAAATTGCTTTCTTGATCTGTTCAATTTTGGAGAAAACCAAGAGCTTTTCTAGCCATGCTTCTTTTTTCTAAAGCTCCTGTTTTTGTTTTGGTAAGATTAGATATCTTAGCTTTCGTCATTTGTTTATGGTTGTGTTAGTTGGAAAATAACTACTCTTTTGGTCTCTTCTCAGAGCTATTCTGTTCTTGAAAGCTTTCAACAGTCGTCCAATTATGTGATTAAAATGCGCAAATACATTAATCTTTAAACGAGTTATGAGTGTTTCCTCTGCTTACAAAGTTCATTGTTCATCATTGTGATCTGACCAGTGAGTAATGGGAGCAATTGCTGGAGAAGAGCTGAAGAAAATGGAGAAGACACAAGTGCATATTGCCCGTGAAGAGAAGATATTGGTTCTGGTGAGACTGAGACCTTTGAACGAGAAAGAGATCTTGGCTAATGAATCTGCAGATTGGGAATGCATCAACGAAACCACCATATTGTACAGACACACGTTGCGTGAAGGCTCAACTTTTCCTTCTGCATACTCATTCGGTAAGAGTTGCAGTGGGTTTTATGGTTTAAATATCTTTTGTTTACGTAAATCAACTTCATTGTTGGGTTTATTTGACACACTAAACAAATATCTAATGCTCTCGGTCACAAAAAATCTCACCCTTCATCCATAACCATCTTGTTCGGTAAATATTGTTGATCATTTGATGACAGCTTTCGCACCTTTAACCTCTTCTGTAAATTTAATCCTACCTGGCCTTGTCTGAATTTCAAGCTTGTACTTCTCAATCTAGACTTGATGTGGATGTCCCTATTTCTTTTGACATTTGGTGACAGATAAAGTGTACCGAGGTGAATGCCCAACGAGACAAGTTTATGAAGATGGCCCCAAGGAAGTTGCTCTCTCGGTTGTCAAAGGAATCAACTGTAAGCTACCTGGATTGTTGTAAGGATGTAGACATCGATGGTATGAGAAGCTAAGCATTTCAATAATTAATCTTTCCAGCTAGTATTTTTGCGTATGGTCAGACGAGCAGTGGAAAGACATACACCATGGCTGGTATTACTGAGTTTGCGGTCGCTGACATATTTGACTATATATTTAAGGTACTACGGAATATTGTCAGATTTGTTTTTCCCATACTGCTTTGATATGTATTCTTCGTTTCCACAATTCCGCTCATTGCAATGTTCGTTGCAGCATGAAGATAGGGCGTTTGTTGTGAAATTTTCGGCTATAGAGATCTACAATGAGGCTATCCGAGATCTCCTCAGCCCGGATAGTACACCACTGAGGCTACGAGATGACCCTGAGGTGAAAGATTGTTGTTTTTCCTTTCTGCGAACTCTTTTCTTCGATAATATTGTGACTCTCTTCGCATGTTTGTTTTTTTCTTTCATTTAGAAAGGGGCAGTCGTTGAAAAGGCCACAGAGGAAATCCTGAGAGACTGGAACCATTTGAAGGATCTCATCTCTGTTTGTGAAGGTAATAACCTCAGAAAGTCCTTCCATTTTCCATTATTCTGTATAAATTGTTGTCTGGAATAATCTGTGGTCACGTTTCTATACTTCGTGTTTTAATTGTTGCAGCACAGCGGAAGATTGGTGAAACCTCATTGAATGAAAGAAGTTCAAGATCTCATCAAATTATCAAGCTGGTAAAGCTCTTTCCAATCAGTGGATCTAAGGCACAAAGATTCACCTCTTTTTCATAGCCCCTTATCTATATAGATCTTCTTGTAGACGGTTGAAAGCTCTGCTCGTGAGTTTTTAGGGAAAGAAAACTCAGCTACTCTCATGGCGAGTGTGGTATGTACTTATCTGCTTTATCTAATTTTTGGGTCTTAAGGCTCTAAGCTTTGTCAATCATCTTTCTCGTTCCTCATTGTTTCATAATACAGAATTTTATTGATTTGGCGGGGAGCGAGCGTGCATCGCAGGCTTTATCAGCTGGTGCAAGACTTAAGGAGGGTTGCCATATCAACCGAAGTTTGTTGACTCTAGGAACTGTGATACGCAAACTCAGGTGTGGATGTGATTCTTCGCCTGACACTATACCCGTACAATTTTTAGCATATGCAATAGATATTGACAAATAAAGTCGAGTTTTTACTGTCTCTATAAAACTTAATATGCATTATTATAAGACTGCCTGCATGATTCAGCACGGGAAGACAAGGACACATCAACTATAGAGATTCCAAGCTAACCCGCATTCTTCAGCCGTGTCTGGGGGGAAACGCCAGAACTGCCATAGTCTGCACGCTGAGCCCAGCAAGGAGCCATGTGGAACAGACTAGAAACACTCTCTTGTTTGCCTGCTGTGCCAAGGAAGTCACCACGAAGGCACAGATTAATGTTGTAATGTCAGATAAGTCTTTGGTGAAGCAATTACAGCGTGAGCTAGCCAGGCTTGAGAGCGAGCTAAGAAACCCAGCCCCTGCCACCTCATGCTGTGATTGTGGGGTTGCGCTAAGAAAGAAAGATCTTCAGATACAAAAGGTCTGTGCTTTTATGAAAACCCAGACGTATTTTCCACAGATCGTTTTGCATGAGTTGGTTGAGTTCTGGGTTTGTGGGTTTAATCTGATTAAGGTTTGACTTTGAGGTTGTGCAGATGGAGAAGCAGCTGGCCGAAATGACAAAACAGCGGGATCTTGCTCAATCTCGGCTTGAAGATTTCATGAGGATGGTCGATGAGTCTTCTAAGGTATTCTAGTTCAGTTGACAGTTTATCTTTTAAGCTTTTACATTTCCATAGCATTTTAGCTTAACCGTTTGTTTATCCTTTTTCATCTTTCAAAGGCTGGAACTCCACATTTCTGTAACCGTACCAACAAGTTGGAGGATGGTTCAGTGTCAGAGACATCAGGTCTGGTTGATCCAGACAGGACCAGCTTCAGATCAGATGGCAAATCAACGCCTCTGTCGACTGCAGGAGCTCCTGTTAGGTCTTACTCTAACGATGATATGGAGGAGGTATTATCGCATGCCCGTTCAGAAGATCAATCAGAAGAATACTGCAAAGAAGTACAATGCATTGAGATGGAAGAATCAGCCAGAGACATTAATAACAGTGATGAAGAAAGGGCAGTTGCAGAAACACTTATGGGCCACAATGCAGAGGCAAACGGTGGAATGGGTCTTGCTCCAAACAGAATGCCATCAAGTGTCAGAAGCGTCAGGGTGAGGAAGAGTTGGAGCAGCCGTGAAGATGCCGTGCCGGGCACAAGCACTCCTCCTGATGCCCTAGAGACAGACTACCCTGGAAGACCGGAGGAGCATGGTTTTGCGAATCCTGATTTAGAGTACGGTTATGGTAAGGATTTGTTGAGGAATGATTCAATGTCTTCCTGCGGAAGTGATTCCACTGAGGCTCACAGCGTTGGAACACCGTTGGTGGGAGAAGATGGAGGTATCACCAGCATACGGTCATTTGTCGAAGGGCTCAAGGAGATGGTAATAACCTCAAAACTATTATATAGCGAGCTCTTTCTTTTACCAACCATATAGTCATGGTTTGTGTTTCAGGTTTCGGATCCTGAGAATTCAGATGATGTTGGTTTGAACAAAGATTTGTCTGGGAAAATGACGAACTGGTCTGAGGAGTTCGAGAGACAGAGAGAGCAGATTCTGGAGATGTGGCAGACATGTCATGTCTCGTTGGTGCATAGAACATACTTTTTTTTGCTCTTCAAGGGAGACCAAGCGGATTCGATATACATGGGAGTAGAGCTACGAAGGCTCTCTTTTATGAAAGAAAGCTTCTCTCAGGGGAACCAAGCCTTCGAAAGAGGACGAACACACACAGTAGCATCAAGGTTGGTACTTTTAGCGTTTGCATCCACAGCTTTTGTTTTGTTAACTGCTTGGTTTGGTTTTGTTGTAGCCTGAAGGCGCTGCACAGGGAGAGACGAATGCTAAGCAAGCTGGTAGGGAAAAGATTTTCTGGAGAAGAGAGGAAGAGGCTTTATGAGAAGTTTGGGATCGACGTGAACTTGAAACGCCGGCGATTGCAGCTGGCGAACCAGCTCTGGAGTAAACCAAAGGACATAACCCACGTGGCCGAGAGTGCAGCTGTTATAGCAAAGCTTGTTAGGTTCGTGGAGCAAGGAAGAGCCATGAAGGAGATGTTTGGTCTTAGTTTCACGCCTCAGGTTGCGACAGCTCGAAGATCACAGAGCTGGAGAAAAAGCATGACCACGCTTTTCTTATAGTCAAAACACGTTTATATATAATGGGTTATTTGAGGTTGTATGTGTAAATCTGGTAGGTGAGTTCTTGGTTTTTTTTGGTGCTTCCACAACATATGAGGATCCTTGCTTTAATTTGTTTTTGGTTTTTGATTTTGGAAGCAGACCTTAGATTTGATTCCGATGTCTGTTGAGTGATAATGTTATTCGCTTATCTACTCAGCGAAAAAGATTGTGTGAGTGATACTTGTCCTAAATCTCAGGTTTTGGATATTCAGTTACGCTTTATTTACGTTTCAGGGGCGCGCCTAGGTCAGGCGGTAAAGGCCTGTTCCCTTCGCGCGAGTTCGACTCGCTTCAGTCACGTTTGTGTGATTTGTTTGTAAAGGGGAGAAATCCTTCTGTGGCCCACATGATTAAAAAAAAAAAAAAAATCAAATTTGAACACCAACCGAAATTACCATAATCAACAGCTTTTTGACCTCTTGTCTTTTAAGATTTTGTTGACGGAAAAAAAAAATACTAGGTGATATAAAACGTATTCACGCCAATATGTTGTGTAAGGTCAATGCAAAGCGTGTTTCTGAACATCTCTATATCTACGTTCAACCACACATTCATGTCCAAGGACTGCAAAAGTATTATGGTTCTATTATTGTTTTAAATGTAGATATCTCTCAATAAACTCACTTTGTTGAATCTTATTTGTCTCTCACAAATCTCATATATGATCATCACACTTTGATGATTCATATTTATAGATTAGACTCTTACTAATCTAACTAGAACTAGGAAACTACTCTTTCCTTTTTCTTTCTTATAGATAAGCATCACAATATATCTAACTCTCTTAAATATATTATCTTATCTTATCTATAACTACTTTCCTTTTCTTTAATTCAATCTTGACTTCAAGCTTAAGTCAACATTCACCCCCTTAAGCTTGAAACCATCTTTGTCAACCTCTTGAACTCCAATGAGATCTCGCATCTCTTTGAATTTTAGCCTTCCAAGTGCTTTGGTCAGGATGTCAGCCTTCTGCTCTGTTCCGGGAACATGTTCGATCACTATTTGTTCATTCTCTACACATTCTCGAATAAAGTGATATCGAGTGGATATGTGTTTACTCCTTCCATGAAATACTGGATTCTTCGTGAGCGTTATTGTTGACTTGTTATCTATCCTCATGATAACTTTTCCATATGAATTCAGGCCAATTTCCTTAAGAAGGTCATCCAACCAGATCGCTTGCTTGGCTCCTTCAGTAGCTGCCATGAACTCTGCCTCGCACGACGTTAACGCCACTGTTTCTTGCTTCTGCGAGCACCATGTCACCGAACAATCATTCAAGTAGAAGATGTTACCTGTTGTGCTCCTTCCNACACGACGATAACGCCACTGTTTCTTGCTTCTGTGAGCACCATGTCACCGGGCAATCATTCAAGTAGAAGATGTTACATGTTGTGCTCCTTCCATCATCTACATCTACATTGTGACTGTTGTCACTGTATCCAACCAAGCTCTTCTCCTCAGTCTTGAGAAATTTTAAACCTAGACTTATTGTTCCCCTCAAATATCTCAAGACTTGCTTCAAGGCTGCTTCATGACTTTCTTTTGGATCTTGCATATACCTGCTGAGAACTCCAACACTATAGGAGAGATCAGGACGTGTAAGAATCAAGTACCGAAGGCAGCCAATCATCCGTCTGTATGACTTGGCATCGACACTCTTTTCCTTATGAGCTTTGCTTAGCTTCAAACCGGAGTCCGTCGGTGCGTGGACTGTGTTACAGTCTTGCATTCCAGCCTCATCAAGTATTCTTCGTGCGTATCTTTCTTGACTGAGTGTGATANATCTCCTCAGTCTTGAGAAATTTTAAACCTAGACTTACTGTCCCCCTCAAATATCTCAAGACTTGCTTCAAGGCTGCTCCATGACTTTCTTTTGGATCTTGCATATACCTGCTGAGAACTCCAACACTATAGGAGAGATCAGGACGTGTATGAATCAAGTATCGAAGGCAGCCAATCATCCGTCTGTATGACTTGGCATCGACACTGTTTTCCTTATGAGCTTTGCTTAGCTTCAAACCGGAGTCCATCGGTGCGTGGACTGTGTTACAGTCTTGCATTCCAGCCTCGTCAAGTATTCTTCGTGCGTATCTTTCTTGACTGAGCGTGATACTCCCATCGAGTTGCGTCATTTCTATGCCAAGATAATATGTCAATGTCCCAAGGTCACTCATCTCAAACTTTGACGCCATTCCCCTCTTGAATTCGATGATTAGTTTCATGCTTGACCCAGTAACTAGTAGATCGTCTACATACACAGCNCGTCATCTCTATGCCAAGATAATATGTCAATTTCCCAAGGTCACTCATCTTAAACTTTGACGCCATCCCCCTCTTGAATTCAATGATTAGTGCCATGCTTGACCCAGTAACTAGTAGATCGTCTACATACACAGCTACTAGTAGTGTATGTCCCTTTACATGCTTCTGATATAACGATGGTTCCTTGGCGCACTTGGTGAACTTTAGCTCCATAAGTATCAAATTCCATTTGATGTTCCATGCCCTTGGGGCTTGTTTCAAGCCATAGAGAGCTTTATGCAGTCTATATACCTTTCCTTCTGATCCCTTCTTCTCATACCCTTCTGGTTGCTTAACGTAAACTACTTCCTTTAACTCTCCGTGAAGGAATGCAGTCTTTACATCCAAGTGATGCACTTCCCATCCACTCGAGACAGCCAACGAGATAATGACACGGATGGTCTCAATTCTTGCCACTGGGGCAAATACTTCGTCAAAGTCTATGCCAAACCTTTATNCCTTTGGGGCTTGTTTCAAGCCATAGAGAGCTTTATGCAGTCTATATACCTTTCCTTCTGATCCCTTCTTCTCATACCCTTCTGGTTACTTAACGTAAACTACTTCCTTTAACTCTCTGTGAAGGAATGCAGTCTTTACATCCAAGTGATGCACTTCCCATTCACTCGAGGCAGCCAACGAGATAATGACACGGATGGTCTCAATTCTTGCCACTGGGGCAAATACTTCGTCAAAGTCTATGCCAAACCTTTATACATATCCTTTTGCAACCAGCCTTGCCTTGTACTTGTTGATGCATCCATCTGATTTTCGCTTGATCTTGAACACCCACTTCAGACCAATAGCCTTTGCTCCACTTGGTAGATCGACTAGAGACCATGTTTTATTCTTCACAATTGCTTCACTTNACAGCCAACGAGATAATGACACGGATGGTCTCAATTCTTGCCACTGGGCAAATACTTCGTCAAAGTCTATGCCAAACCTTTGTACATATCCTTTTGCAACCAGCCTTGCCTTGTACTTGTTGATGCATCCATCTGATTTTCGCGTGATCTTGAACACCCACTTCAGACCAATAGCCTTTGCTCCACTTGGTAGATCGACTAGAGACCATGTTTTATTCTTCACAATTGACAGTAGTTCATCGTCGCAAGCATCCCGCCATTCCTTTAGCTCTTTCGCTTCCTCATACGTCCATGGTTCTTCATCGATGGCCAATAGGAGTTTTATTCCTTCTACTTCAGCTAGCATAACGTAATCCTCGAGGTATTTTGGCTTCACACGAACTCGATCAGACCTTCGAAGTGAGTCGGACTCTGCTGTTTCTTCTTCTTCCTCGTTGACCTCCTCGAGTTCGTGTGTGACAACAGCTTGCTGTTGTTCTGTTTCAGACTCTGTTTCAGTTTCATGTGTGACAGTAGCTTGCTGTTGTTCTGTTTCAGGCTCTTCTTCTATATCTCGAAGACCATTGTTCCCAAATTCTCCGAAAGTTAGGCTTATCTTCTCTGATTCATGAGCTGTTCCATCCATCTCACTGCTCCACCTCCAGCTTTTGGTTTCGTCGAAGACTACGTCTCGACTTACCACTAATTTTTGCGTTTTTGGTTCGAGCATTCGGTAAGCTTTCGATCCCGGTTTCGTTCCTAGATGTATCAGGACACGTGAACGATCATCGAGTTTCTTCAGATTTGGAGCTTCAGATTTTGTGTATCCTATACATCCAAAAACTCACAAGTGCTCCAAATTCGGTTTCTTCTTCTTAAAGACTTCGTATGGTGTTTGTTCCTTTAACGTTCTAGTCGTGACTCTGTTGATCAGATACGATGCGTGTCTGACTGCTTCTCCCCATAGATACGTTTTCATTCCCATGTGCTTTAAGATGCTTCGTGTCATCTCTAGCAGAGTTCTATTCCGTCTCTCAACAACACCGTTCTGTTGAGGAGAGTATGGTGCAGTGAGATGTCGTACAATGCCTTGTTTATCACAATACTCTTGGAATTCCTTAGATACAAACTCTCCTCCTCTGTCTGTTCTAAATGTTTTGATTCGATGTCCAGTTTCTTGTTCAACCATAGTCTTGAATACTTTGAACTTGTCAAACGCTTCGCTTTTCTCTTTCAGAAGAATAGACCACATATACCTTGAGTGATCATCGATAAGCACAAAGATATACCTTTTTCCAGCTGCTGTGGACGGAGATATAGGGCCACACAAGTCTCCATGTATGAGCTCCAACGATTTTGAGGCACGATA